>CM031235.1:330881476-331144113 GCA_018340775.1 Taxus wallichiana var. yunnanensis | reverse complement strand
GTTCTTCATGTGTAGCACTTTTCTTACGAGGGCTATATGCTGACCATGGTTATCTCGATGCATTCTACTTAATTTTGTTTGTTATTTTTGTGGGCTATGCCCTATGTATTGTGTGATCATTGTATGCTTTTGGCCACTTTGGCCCTGATTGTCTTGTGACATTGTGAGTGAGTCCCATGTCTAAAACCCATTTTTGCGGTCCATCTTGATTGCACACTTGATTGTTACATTTTATTATTTTGCATGTTATCTACTTTTACTACTAAAACTTTTACTAGCCTACTTTATTTTCATGTGTCTTGGTTTCTACCATGCGCATCCCCTACCCCTATGCGGTATCTCCAATTCAAAGATACATATTAGTCTCTGGTCCTCTCCTTTGAGCCTTTGATTCTCCTATAGTTGTCACATGCACCCCAAACGATGGGGCATACATTAGGTGAAAAAATCACCCCTACATCATCTTAGAGCTACTGACTTAGATCAGCATGGTACAGAAACAACATAGGCATACAGTCACGGAAAAGTCCAGAATTAGATTTGGACTTCGCACAGTCTGAACACTAGCGCCTGCGCCCGACCCGGACAATAGCGCTTGGTGCTTATGTCCTCCAATAGGTGTTAACTTCCTAGGGTGAAAATAGGTAATTTCTTAGTACAACATAATCTTGATATAGTTCTCCAATAGTAGGTACTTGCCTCCAAATATAAAATGCATTATATCTCCTATAATTTACAATATGGAACAACATGAAACTAATCGGGACATACCATCTGCTATGGTGCTCATTCAAAGTAGTAATGGAAGGAGAGAAAAAAATAGACCTCTCTCTCAACACTCTTGTCATGGCATGAGATCACCCAAAAACTCACTCTTAGCATGAGATCACCCAAGAAACTCACTCTTGGCGTAAAATTTCCCTAAAAATCACCATCGACAACAAATTCAACAACAATAAGGACAATTCTCTATCTCTTACACTCTTAAACATTGGGTGCACATCTTCCTTTTACATACTTTCACACTTTTACTTACTTATACATACCTTACTTTGATTTCTCATATACGAGACTTAAACTACTTTCTAGCTCTTCTTTTGTAGGTCTCTGTCCTTAATACTCAACAAGAAGAAGCCTACATTAGCAAATACAAGCTTACAATGAACAAGTACAAGTCATGTACACTTCCCCTAGGGTCCACTTCCCTTTTCCTAATCTCCACGCTTTACTTTGCAATCACTTCACACTTCACTTGTCCACTTGGCACATTATTTTCCACACTCTCTGAGATCATAAGGTACACGACTTATATCTAATGTATGTTAGATCAATTATTCACTTAACACATAAAGTGGGGGCAAAATGTAGACATAAAATCTATGCACTTGGGTCCATTTTTAGGTCCTAAAAAGATGCTAGCATTTACATGATTCCTAAGCAAGAAAACCAGTAATTGACAACTCCCTTTAGCCTTTTGTTTGGTCTTGTACACTTTTACTAGATTTATACATCTTACACTCTTGCCAACATTTGTGCTTTTATCTTTCTATGGCTTCATACACTAGCTTGTGACCGGTTGGGACACTAGCGTCAGCGCTCCTATCCTCCTAGGTGCTTACATGTCCTTATTTACCTTATTCTTATAAATCTAGACCCCTTTAAACTTGTTAATTAATTTTTACTACTTTAATTCGGGCCTTTCGGTTTTCAACTATGAAATTCAAACAAGGGAATCATACAAATACATAGTTATGCTTTCAAAATAAAGGACCAAGTAATAAATAGTATCTATCATCACCTAAGCTTGCATTCAAAGGCACAAGAGCATCAAAGGAATCCATCTAGCACTCATACAAGGGACAAGAGTTACATCAATTACTGCATATACATCATAGGAGGGAAGTTTATTCTATTCCATCCCACACATTCTATACATTTTCTACATTACTATAACTAATCTACTATTCTTGTACAACTTGCACAAGGGCATCCTAGGGCATCATTTCTACACACACATAAAAACTACATGGATTTTGAGATGTAGTGCAGTGCTCGGTTGTAAGTTCACTCTTTAGGTGACCGTTAGGGTCAGTATGACTCGCCATTCTACATTTTCATTTTAGGTTTGATGTGGTTTGTGGGTATGTGCAAGTGAACTTCTTTCTTTTAGGTTGTAGGTACATTTACATATCAAGCAATGAATCTAGAGCGACAAACAGAGACAAAAAATGAAACTTATCCTACACAAAAAATGTCATATCCATAGCACTTACATAGACACTAGCGCCTGGGAGCTCCTTTCCTCTCATGGGCACTCCTGTCTGACACAGTTTCAGATCTCAAAACCTCTAGTTTATAGTGACAACATGTTTACAACCTGTTTTAGTATCTCATCTGCGAGATCACTTCTGTTCGCTCGAAAATCATCTTAGCCCCCCTATCTCTCCTTCTTACTTAGGGTTTCATATTGCACATGAGTTTTTCTTGCATCTTATTATATACTAGCATTTGCACATCATTTATCACGATAGTTAATCTGCAAGACATATTTAATTCCACTTATTTTTATTAAATCGAGAAAGGATGTAAACTATGAGGACAATTATTACAATAGCTATTCAACACAAGTGGAAGGTACATCAAATGGATGTCAAGTTAGCTTTCTTAAATGGCATGCTAGAACAAGTGTATATGGGACAACCATTTGGTTATGAGATTCTAGGGCATGAGAACAAGGTGTATAAGCTCAAGAAAGCATTGCATGGACTCAAAAAAGCTCCAGGGCATGGTACTGACCATATAGACTATTACTTGATGAGAAATGGATTTAGCAAAAGTGGAAGCGAGCCTACACTCTACATCAAAGTAAACAAAGAAGGTGATATTATGATTGTAGTCTTATATGTAGATGATCTAATATTTACTAGAAATGTAAACAAGTCCATAGAAGAATTCAAATCAGCCATGAAGAAGGAGTTTGAGATGACTGATTTAGATTTGTTGAAGTACTTTCTCGGTATTGAAGTCAAAAAATAAAACATGGAAATTTTGTGTCACAAGCTAAGTATGCACGGGAGATTTTGGAGAGATTTAGAATGTTAGATAGTAAACCAACATCTACACCAATTGAAACATGTTTGAAATTACACAAAGAATACTAAAGGAACATTGTGGATCCAACATGGTATAAAAGTTTGGTAGGAGATTGATTGCACTAGATCGAACATCATGTATTCAATTAGCTTTGATTTCTAGATTCGGGAGACTCCAAAAGAGACACATTGGCAAGCAAGTAAAATAATTATGAGGTATAATTATGGAACAAGAAATTATGGAATTTTGTATGCGAGATGTTAATGATTTTCGAGTTAGTTGGATATATGAATAGTGATTGGGTACTAGTCTTGATTATAGAAAGAGTGCATCTCAATATATGTTTCATATTGGGTGGGAGCCATTTCATAGGCTTGAAAAAACAACCAATTGTTTCATTTTCCACGGTTGAAGGCTGAGTATATAGCAACAAATTCAAGCTGCATATTAGGCTATACGGATCGGAAGAATCCTATAAGACTTCCATGAGGAACAACAAGGAGCATCTACCATATTTTGTGATAACTTATCTTCCATTTCCATGTCAAAGAATCTCATTTTCATGGAAGAAGCAAGAATATTGCAACTAGGTATCATTTTATTCGAGAATTAGTTTAAAAAGGTGAGATAAAACTTAGATTTTGTATGTCAAAGTAGCAACTTGTATACATATTTACTAAACCTTTGTCAAAGGATAGCTTTGAACGTTTGAGAGGAAATTTAGGCATGATTGATATAGTGGGGATTAGCTCTGAAACCAACCATATAGCTTGGAGGTCTGCAATCGGTTGTTGAAGTTATTATAATATTTGTTGTGAAGTCTCTTAATGCATAAGATGGTTATTTATGAGTGTGTAGAGGCTCATGATTAATGGGTGGTGTTAAACAAAATGTAATCTTGAACCTCTTAACTTTGATTGTTTTAATTTTATTTTGAATCATCATGTTGAGAACCCACATTTGAATCCATTCTTAGGGGGAAAGTATTATTTTCTAGAAAAAAAAAAAAAAAAGTTATTTATTTTGTTGGTGAGTTGGGTATAACAATCCGGTTTTAAGGGTATTCGAAAAAGAAATCTTACAACGACATATAGAAGGAAAAGAGGAGCATAATACAATAGACATCAAAGAGAGCAACTCAAGGACTTTTATCTATTGTACTAGTTTTTGTTGCATTAATATAAATATACATTGTATTTTGTGAGTTGTTCTCTGGCTCCCATGTTTTGTATTTTTATTTGCATATTTTGCCAACAAAAACCACTTAAACTACATCTCCATATTACCTTGGAATTAGAATTGATATTGTTATGATATAATATATGTTTACAACAACTCTTTCACACACCTTCACCCTAAGTATATTTGCCTCTATTCTTATAAGGTATAATGGAAAAAGCAAGCTTGTAAAAGCTAATAATTTGTTTATGCACTAAGGGGCAAAGAATGAATATCACTTAGCAAAATTTTAAAATTTATTGAATTAAACATGTCATGAGCTTGGTATTTAGGAAGAAGTATTAAAAACCTTAGCATGCCTAAGATGGTGTATTGAACAAATATTTGTTTTTTGGATTGAAAAACACATTTTTTAAAAAAGGTATAGTACACCACTTGTCATACAAATATTTAAATACAAATTTTGATTTATAAAAGTATGAAAATAGACATTTAAATATTTAAATAACTACACAAGTATTTAAATTTTGATTGGTTGATATCTTTGAAGATATTTGAACATGTATCTATAAATATATGTGATTAGTAAATTGTTATGGTGTTAGTGTATTTATGTGTTTATTAATAAGCGTATTGGAATGGGACTAAATAATTATTATAATACTAGTTTTTATATTAGAGAATTTTGATGTAATGGATCTAACATATAAACATAATAAATATTACGTTTTTTTTAATTACTATTTTAGCTAGTTGCGTATGTAAATGTAAGGGTGATTGGTCTCATGAGACTTTCGAGATTAAAACTTGGGTGGGATGCTAACAATTAGACCCTAAGTGGTATGCCAACAAATACGAAGGCCTCGTCGTCACATCACGCCATTATAATATTCATTAAAAAACAATTCAAAGAGGAAAGAAATTTTGACAAAAAATTTAATTGAAAACAAGGGACAATACTACAACAACAATAATAGAATATTCCATTACAACATTTTCGAAAAAAAAAAAAAAAGGCGAAATTATTAAAATATATTAAAAAACTAAACCTATAATTGGTTAAAAATGATGAAATTATGGCATACAATATATTCTGCATCTGCCTTTCGTAGGAATAACAATGTTAACACACAGTGAAATTCGGAAATGAACTCGAAAGAAAAGCACGCTCTCACACACTTGTAGTCTCTTCGATGGCGACTACTAGATAGAGACACGTGACTTTAATGGTGGTAAAGACAACAACGTCCATCTTCCAATCTAACACCGGAGTTGCCACAAACACGTGTCTTCCAATCTAACCCCAGCTCACACCTACTCCTCTCCCTCAATGTCACATATATCTATTCCTCTTCTGTTCCTCAAATTCCACACCTTCCCGTAAACATTCATTCAGCAGCGCTCATGTCTGCAGGAAAGATGGTCGACGTAGAAGCATTCAGGAAGGCACAGAGAGCCGACGGCCCTGCCGCCGTCCTCGCCATCGGCACCGCCACTCCCCCCAACGCCATCGAACAGAGCTCCTACCCTGATTATTATTTCAGAATCACCAACAGCGAACACAAGGCGGAGCTCAAGGAGAAGTTCAAGCGCATGTGTAAGTCGGAAGATCTCTTTATTCTACTGTAATAATTATTTGAATGCATATGGGTGTGTGTTTTAATGGCGGTTAGTTAATATATATGTTGCAGGCGAGAAGTCGATGATAAGGAAGAGGTACATGTATTTGACGGAGGAGATATTGAAGGAGAACCCGAACGTGTGCGCGTACATGGCACCCTCGTTAGACGCTCGGCAGGACATGGTGGTGGTGGAAGTGCCGAAGCTGGGGAAGGAAGCGGCTTCAAAGGCCATAAAAGAATGGGGTCAGCCCAAGTCGAAGATCACACACCTCCTCTTCTGCACCACCAGCGGCGTGGACATGCCCGGCGCAGACTACCAACTCACTAAATTACTGGGACTCCGCCCTTCCGTGAAGAGAGTGATGATGTATCAACAGGGCTGCTTCGCCGGCGGCACAGTTCTCCGCGTCGCCAAAGACCTCGCAGAGAACAACCGCGGAGCCAGAGTCCTGGTCGTCTGCAGCGAGATCACCGCCGTCACTTTCCGCGGCCCCTCCGACACCCACCTCGACAGTCTCGTCGGCCAGGCTCTCTTCGGCGACGGCGCCGCTGCCGTCATCGTCGGAGCGGATCCCATTCCTGAGGTGGAGAAGCCCTCTTTCCAACTCCTCTTTACTGCTCAGACCATCCTTCCCGACAGCGAGGGCGCCATTGACGGGCACCTCAGAGAGGTTGGTCTCACCTTCCATCTTCTCAAAGACGTGCCCGGGTTGATCTCGAAGAACATCGAAAAGGCGCTTGTGGAGGCCTTCCAGCAGTTCAACATCTCCGACTGGAACGAGCTCTTCTGGATCGCCCACCCGGGAGGCCCTGCAATTCTTGACCAGGTGGAGTCCAAACTCCAACTGGACCCGAAGAAGATGAGGGCCACCAGACACATTCTGAGCGAGTATGGAAACATGTCGAGCGCCTGTGTGCTCTTCATTTTGGACGAGATGAGGAAGTCTTCCGCGGAAAAGGGATATGCGACCACGGGAGAAGGACTGGACATGGGCGTTCTCTTCGGATTTGGTCCGGGGCTCACCGTCGAGACCGTCGTTCTCAAGAGCGTTCCCCTCGTCCATTAAAATGTCCACCTCCAATAAATTTCTACGAATATCCTTTGTTTGTAGATTGTAAACCCACGAGGCAGATTTTATGTTAGGAATAAATGCATAGGGGCAGCTGCTGAAGGGTAAATTGGAGTACTGTTTTATTGAAGGGCGAAGGTCCTCTACTAGAAAAAGTTTTGATGGATTTATGTCGCTTCCTGTTTGCTACTACTATATTTTCTGAAGGTAATATGTTGCCAATAATGTGGCTACGTCAATTGTTAAATAGCTCTTATATTTGTTAGTGTTTTTATGTTAACGTATGTATATCACAAACTATTTTCATACTTTTGAATAATCAATATTTTTGTTGTGAGAAGTGAAATTAATTAAATACATATTGTAACTCATAATGCCTATATGGTAATACTAATAATAATGATCTTGTACCATGCGGTAAATAATGGGCAAGCTTTGTTTACTTTCTTGACCGCCATGGAGGAAACAAAAACAATTCTCATGGTGCAATGAAGATGATGTAAGGAAGCATCATGGAAGCTTTGATAACAAAAAATTATAGTTGTGGAAAAGGAATAAGACCATACTATCATCCTTATGAAAGGGAAAGGATGGTTCAAATGCAAGTTGCGGGTGTTCAATTTGGTAGATGTAGCAAGAATGGTTGCAAACATCACCTATACTTGAATGCTCATATATTTTGGATCCCGAGGGTCCACTCAACCTAAAGATCACATATATTTACAAGGTTGAATTGTCAACTATGCATTTGAACATTTGATCTTAGTACCTTGAGTGCAACCTCGAGTTTTCTCCTTTCTTGACATAAACATTATACCATCTCTTTGAGAGCTTTGTATCAAGTCTTATTGAGGGTTTTCTAGGCACCGAGAGAAAAAAATTTATCTTGAGCAATAGAAGGTTTCATGATCCAAATTTGCATTCTAATGTTCTATTTCATCCTCCTACATCTTTCATTTTTGAGACATAATGCCAAAACTACACCAAATATATTCTAGAAAATAAGTTTTTTTCCAAATCAAAGCATGGTTAATTGTGCTCACGCTGAGGTTGCTTGAAATGTGCATTGTCTTCCATTACATAGTTGTTTACATGTTATTAAACATTGAGGAACACCTCATCATGCAAATGTAATTGGAAATGGAGTCTTTACAAATTTATATACTAAGATTGTTTGCTTCTTTCAAGATCTTTCTTTGCAAAATTTGTCTTGTTGATTATGATTTGTAAAATCTGAAAACAATCATATTTTTTATTATTGTCTTATGTATGATCTCTTGATTGCTTGTAGCAATAAGAATATATTTCTTAAAATTAAATTTAGAGATTAAGACAATGTTCGCTAAACCATTCTTTTAAGTATGGTTATATATCAAGATCATAAATATGTTGTTGCATTTCATTTTTTGTATGCCACTAACTACTTCAACGAAGTTAGAATCATTGATTATAAACATGCATTTGATTAGATGAAACTATCACTAATATCCTATGAACTAGGAGTTACACCTAAGATTGAAGCAAGATATTTACGATGACCATTGAAAAGTTAAAAATATATATTTTGAGGTATAATCAATTATGTTTTGTATTATTTTGTTAGTAATAATGTAATTTTTTTGTTTTTGTGATTATAACCATGTTGTTGATATTGTAGATAAAATATCTAGTTACGACATGTTTGTTTCAAGTTGAATGCAGGTGCAATCGTTTGGAATAGCAAGGAACAATCAATATGAAGTACTATGGAAGCAACAAAGGAAGCTATGTGGATGAAAATATTGTTGATGGACTTCGTACGTGCGTCAAAAGAAGCATTCTACTTCTTAGTGAAAGCTAGTTTTGCATTTCTCTTGTAAAAAATCCACATCAACATTAAAGAATGGATCATATCAAGTTGGTGTGCAGTTCAAATGGTGAATTTGTTCTCCACCTCTAAATCTAATGATCAAGTGGTAGAATGTGACTCAAATGATCATGTGGATGAATTTGATCTCCACCTCTGAATCATATGGGCAAGACTCAAATGATTATGTGAATGACGCCTTATGCTGTAAACCGGATGATATTTGGCCTTTTAGAGTTACCCTCGAGGGGGAAATAAGGAGGAATGAACATGTTTTGCATGTTTGTTGTAATGCCACCTCCTTTGCAATACCACCTCTTAATAGCCTTATTGTGCCAATTATAAACTCCCTAGACTATTTCCATTTTATTTAATTAAATTATCATTTTATGTGAAGTTTACTTGTAATAACTAGCGAAACATTAGATATGAGAGATTCGGTTTTATAAAGACTCCATAATCTTATGTAAGACTTCATACTTAATAACTTTATCTTGAGAATTATGTTGTGTTCATATATATCAAGTGTTTTTTTCTTTCCAAAAACCCGTAGAACAATATGCAATGTACCGCATATTTTTATCCTTTCAAAAATCATGAAACATTTTTAGCGAAGTAATGCGGTTTGTCTAAAACCCGTGGAACACTAGCTTTGTATTACGGATTTTATAAAACCCGAGGAAAACTAACTAATGTATCAAAGATTTTCTAAAATCCAAAGAACAATTAACGTGTACCACGATATTTCTAAAATCCATGAAAACACCTGCATTGGTTTGTGGCTTGTTTAAGTCTGCGAGGATATTGTCGTAGTGTACCACGAAGTTGTAAAACCCACGAACATTGAAATAGTGTATCATAGAAGTACAAAAGCTGAAGAAAAAATGTTTTATTGCATGCTAGCCTAAATCACTTAGATGATTTATGGTGAGTTGGCATATGTCATTTGGAACAAATTTCATATATTTGTACACTATCCTAAATCTTCATATGATGATTTATGGATTGTAATTCATTTGTATAAAAAGGTATTTTTTCATGTTTCCCTACTTAACATTAAGGCATATTGTTTGGATTGTAATATTAAGTGGAAAAGCTGCAATTAGAAAACTCCAAAGACTAAAAATTTTGGCTTATAATGTGGTGGATTCCTGTATTAGGTCGACAAGGGTTTAAATTTAAAATATAAGATTGGATCTGGACCACCCACCTTGATATAAATCAAGGTGATCTCTTTGAGATTTGACACAAAAAGATAAATATCGCGACTAATCATCGACCAAGAAGAGTGAACTATCATGCAAGCTAGAATATGCAAGCTAATGGGTGAATGTAATTGTGTGTAGTCAAGGCACGTCAAGGAAAGTAGGCTAACATTCATATTCTCAATAAAGATAAGTGATTTTTCAATGGGTTTTAATGTTAAGAGATATTAATTTATTTGAAAAATGTCGAGAGATATTAATGACAAGTCTGTAACCACATTCTTGACATTGACATGATTTATTTTAATAAATCGTAACGTACCAAATCCTCGATTGACAACTAGCGGGCATTATATTCTCATTTTTTCTAATTCTTTTTAAATATACATTAGTAAACTAATGATTTTATTTTTGAATGGAAAAAAATTCAAGTATTTGTCCCGACATTCGAATTAACTAGACATATCTGTATTTGTTACGTACTTTAACTTCAATCGAAATGTATATGTAATTTTTAAATATTTTTAAAATGTTATATACTGAATGGAAGTTCTTTTGAGTGTGTATAATAGTAATGTTATTTTTACATTCTTAATAAAATACATTTAAAATATTCTATATATACTTAATTATTTTGAATATATATTAGTATAGTTTATATATAAATGTATAGGAAAAATGACGGTCATACATAAAATATGCAAGTCGCATGTGACGGTTATTTCAAATATTTGCAAGTATTTTATGGTTAAAATCATGAAAAACATCTAAACAACCATCAAATTTAACCCTTGGGCCACAAATTTATCTCGTGTGCAGGCCGGTTTAACCCATAATGGCATTGGTTTTGGGACGACTATTAGTGAGAGCTCCATTTGACACAATTCTCATAACATCATGTTTATTTAATTATGTGAGGACATAAATTTGAACTTGATGCAAATATCCACTTACTATTAATTTTACACGTTAACTTGTTTTCTAGTGTCGATATGACGGGGGGCCTTGAAGAGGGATGGGCACGAAAGAAAATGCCAAAGGGGCATTGCCAAATAAGTTCACGGCCCTGAGTAGATAACGTTGAATAGATTGTTATTGCACCCAAATCCTTTGAATCTCGTGGATCACAATCTTCCACACCCACGTTTTCTTTGTGGCCCTCAGCTTTGTTGGCTACCATTAAGAGCTTCTGCATATTCAGTTGCATCTCAAAATATTTAAATATCTTCTCAATGGCTTCCTGAGCCATATTATCATCCGCTGCACAATCGGATGAATTGGGTAAATTGTTTAGAGAATCAAGAACTTGCTTGTTTAGTTTAACAATCCCTTTAAAATAATTATGTGATCATACATATTATATCGACATCAATGTCAATAACATTAAGTAGATTAATGGTTTTTAGATGTTGAGAATCACAGTTTTGAACAAAAGTCATCAGATCCAAAGCTTTCCGACAAGCTTCAATAGCTTTGACAGGCAATCGACCCCCTATAAAAAGGCAAGAGTATTATGATTGTATTTAGCAAGGAGAGTGTTGTCACCCTCATGCAGTTTTCATATAAAACTGGGAAATGTTCTGCAACATCTTGCAACCATTCGAGATGACCTATAAAATTTTTGCCGCCATCGAAATCCTGATAATGAGATCTAATCAGTCTAATTACATCATTACATTTACTGACCTATCTTTTTATTTTTATTAAAATGAGTCTTTTCTTACTTTATAGATTCCTCATTGGCAACCCACTGATTTTCCAAATTTCCTCATTGGCACTATTGACATTGGAGATGTTGAACGTTAAGGCCTTACATTCATAATTATTTCAATACGTACAATGCCTACAAAACCTTTGTATCTACCCAAAAGTCTCTTTTGTGGTACTCCATGTTGACTCTGCCACATATGTGCCGAAGCACAAATTATATGAAAAATGTCTAAACAGTACCGTCAAATATATATTTGTTCACAATGTCGGTTTAACCCATAATGGCATTGGTTTTGGGATGGCTATTAGTGAGAGCTCCATTTAGCACAATTCTCGTAACATCTTGTTTATTTAATTATGTGAGGGAAAAACTTTGAACTCGCTAACTATCTAATTACTGCTAAATTTACACATTAACTTGGTTTCTAGCGCCCGATCGACGGGAGTGCAAGAGGGATGGGCACGAAAGCACACGCCAAAGGGGTGATTGCCAAATAAGTTCATGGCACTAAGTAGATGACGTTGAATAGATTGTTATTGCACCCAAATCCTTTGAATATTGGGGATCACAATCTTCCACACCCACGTTTTATTCATGGCCCTCAGCTCTATTGGCTACCATTAAGAGCTTCTGCACATTCAGTTGTGTCTTAGCATCTTTTAGTATCTTCTCAATGGCTTCACGAGCCATATTATCGACCGATGCAAAATTATTAACCCGATTTTTGTATTTCCTCGTTGATTTAAACACCTATCCTAAGTTTAATTCACCCCATTATGTTTTACCCATGAGTAATTAAATATTAACTATTTAATTACACCTTTTCACATGTATCCTAACCACTTATCTACCCCATATTTATCCTATCCATGTATCACCCCTATTTCTCCTCCTCCCAAAGCGGGATATTTCCCGTATTTGAGGTGGAGGGATAACTCTTATCTTTCCAGAAATCGTTCATTTTGGCCATCTCGGGAGTCATTTCCGATCGGCGCCCAGCCACCGTACTCGGTCGACGCCGATTTTTTCGGAGCGGCGCCGATTATAAATGGAAGCCCAAAACTCAGTTCTGGGAGGACACGAGGATGAAAAAAAAGAGAGAGAGAGAGATCGTGACACAGAGACGCAGATTGTAAGAGAGAGAACGAGAGATCTTTTAGCATCAAGTGTGAACATTATCTATCGAATGAGAGCGGATCTTGTCCAAATCAATCCCTGAGAGGAGCACCGTTACTCTGCTCTTATCACATCAACATCTCACGTCTCCATTGATTTTCTGGTGACTCTTTTCCTGCACCCAACATGGGTGGAGTCTTGCTAGTATCTCTCCGGCTTCCATGCAGATCCAGCAGACGTTGACGATCTGGCCTTCACTTTCCGATTTCCAAATCTTCTCGCACTTTATCTCGGATCGACGCCGATCTATATCAGTCGACACCGATCTGCATCAGTCGACGCCGATTTCAAACAGTCGACGCCGATTATACCTAATCGACGCCGATCTCCCTGCAGACAGGTAAAAAGACGCAGGTAACACAAATCCAGCTTTGTTTTCACGGTTCCTGTTTTACATTTGCTTTTGCTTGCTGTTTTTAGATTTCATTTATTACTTTGATCAGAAAATCTAGTCTTGTACGTACATCTTTTATCATGTATACTTCTTTACTTAATTGAAAACGTGGACTGACATCCGCCAAGGGAGCCTATCGCTTCCCGGATCCGCTTCTCGGGCAGTCCACCTAAATATCTTTTAACGTGGTCTTTTTCTGTCAAGCATCGGTGTCTCGCAGGTTACTTGGATCTACTGTGTAGAATTGCTCGTGTGCGCCCGTCTTATCTACATCGACTTCCTTATCCATCTACATCTTCGGATCTTGTCCATCAGGTATCGATTTCATTGGAGTTTTTCAGGGTTTTTGTGTTTAGTTTGGTGCATTAACTTGGACAGGTAACAAGCGCGAAATTCTTGATCTACATTCTGGCACGCCCGGTGGGACCCAACCAAAGTCCCTTATTGGTAAGTTCATTTCTTTTCTAGTTTTGAGCTTTGTTCTTTTTCTTCACTGATTTCTATCAGTTCTGCTTGAGCATTTCCTTTCATCGTTTTAATCTTGCTCTTTATGTGAAATTGTTATTTCCTTGAAATTTTTCTAGTTCCTTAAAATAGAAATTTCCGTTTCACCATTATCTGGATATATCTTTCTGGATTTTGTTTGGTGTTTGCTTAACCTCTTCTTGCGGAGCACTTTTCTTGTTCGTGGGATTGTTCGAGGGGAAGAGCTCAACAACGCGCTTTTTGAAGTCCACACACCTTGGAGAGCTAAATCTACAGGTATTTCTCTTTTACGGTGTTTTCTCCTTTTTAGGAACTAAAAAAAAAAAAAAAAAAAAATTCTTTGTTTGTTGTCTATCACATTCGAACATTTCAATTTTGGTGCTTAAAAAGAATTTAATCGCATTTGGGAAAGAATCTGTTTGACTTGTCTTCATCGAAATCAAACACTTCATTTTTAAGTGCTTAAAAGGAACTCTTTCTTTGTCATTTCTGTTGTATGTTTTTCATCTAGTTTTAATTAGGCTGGAAAATTGATCAAAATCGGTAGTGACACTATTTGATTTTTATTTTTCACCCTTGCACACAAAGCCAAAATCATTAGGTGTAAAGCATTTAAACAAAAATTCTTTCCTGGCCTCGCCTACTTGGAAGTGACATCGAGAGGAAGAGCCTACGCGGTACTCGGGCATGCTATAAATTCACGGAAGTTACGGTATATATTGGCAAAGCACCCGACTCCCTTATCGCGGCGGTGTGTGAAGTGCGGGGTAGGCCCTATATATCAAGCCACGTCTTGGGTCTTTTCTTGAAGTGCCTTCGGGACTCCTCACCAAAACATCCCCCAACCATCCTTAGTTTGGCTATATCGAGTAGTTCTGTTTCTAAAAGGCCTTCCCTAATATTTTCTTTCTTAAAAGCATAAAAACTTAAAAGAGATAATCACCTACGCTGCTTGAATTATGCATGCATTAGTTAGGTCAATCTTCTTTTACTGCTTGTTTATGACGGTCATCACTCGGTTACATCTAGAAGAATGGCTCAATTAGCCCCTTCTTCCTCAGAGATCACCACTAGTGTGGATGTTTGGCACCCCGAGTCTTCCTCGGGACCATTTGTTAATTGGTTCCCCATCTGGTCATATAATCCTTTCTATCGAGGCCAAAGCAACCCCATCACGTCCGGCTTCCCTAGTCCTTGAAATATCATCTACTTGACTCGAGTATGTTCCTCGCGGGGATCCTGAATTTCGGGCGCTCCTCGATCGCAATCCGATCCGGTAGCCCTCATGGACTACCTAGTACACAAAAATCTATTCAAATATCGATCGGGGACCACCCGATCCAGCAAGTGTACGATTATTCTCGTGAACCATCCCAGGCTTTTGTAGAACAGTTAGCATCATCTCTCTCACCTCGAGCCACGGAGAAGGGCGGTGCCCCTGTGCCTCCTTTTTCTCTTCCACCGACCATATCGACTAGTTCTCAAATAGTCTTACCTATTCCTAACACCGCATGATTACCTCGAATATTCCACACCTACTTACAGAGGTCCTCTTCTCTGCTGGCTATAATGAGTGCGTCTGTGCACCCGCATATTGCTGTTAATTCATCTATGCCCTCCATCGTGTCCCAGGGTCAGTACCCCTTTATGAGTCAACCCCCTCCGACTAGTCAGTTGGTTCCTGCTTCTCGTCCTCCAGTGGGTCTTTCTTCCAATGTTCCAGCAACAGTGACCTTCGCCCATCCTCTAGCATCGGCGCCCTTAATAACTAATCCGGCAGTAGAAAGCCTCTTTCAGGTCTTGTTCCCCAATATGTCCAATCAAATCGGCACCCATGTTCCTCAATCATTTTCAGGTCAGATTCAGGTCAACAAGCATAGGAGTCCACGATCACGAGGCTCAAAGCATCAGTCATCCAACCTTCATTTTCTCAACCACTTATTATCTCACAGCCTGCCTATACACAGGCTCCTTCACAACAAATACCCCACCAGGCGTCACCCAGAATGCCTGGTTACTCCTCTTATCATCCTATCAATCAACAGATGAATCCCCGTTGACACCTCAACAACATCCACCATTTGCTTCTTATGTAGGACATGCCAGTGTGCCTCCTCCTCAATCTGACGTGGTTCAAATTCTTTTCAAGAAAATCACAGACTTGGAAGCCTCCACCAAAGGGGCTCGTCCTTCATACTCCTTTGAAGAAGTGTGTAATGAACCCATTCACCCCTCAGTGGCTTTTAAGCCTTATCCTCCCCAATGGGAACTTCCTAAATTTTCAAAATTTCATAGTCGAGAGGACCCTCAACAACATTTGCGAGCATTCAAACATGCTTGCTACCTCATAGTCCAGGATCAGGAGCTTATGCTCCGTACTTTTCCTATGTCTCTAGCGAGTCTGCTTTAGAAGCTGAGTACTGATAACATTCCTCAACATTCCTTGTTTTCTTTCTCTCAATTGGCTCAGATGTTTGTTGAAAACTTTTCAATAAATATCGCGCATAAGATCTCGATTACAGATCTTTATAACATTCGTCAATTCGATGATGAGTCTATTGCAGACTTTGTCACTCGTTGGAGAGGGATAATAAACCAATTGTCTTTCTCCCTTCCTCAATCCCAACAGATCGAGTTGTTTACTCGATCTTGTGCTAATCATATTTCTTCCACTTTAAGGATCCAGACTTTTCATACATTTGAAGAAGCCTTTACGATGGCACGCAAACTTGAATCTCGCGCCATTGAACAAGGGAAGTTAAAACTTCGCTCTAAATCTAAACCAGATTTTTCTCGGTTTACCAAATCAAATCCTTCCACTTCTAAAGACAAGAATCAGGGATCCACCAATGCTATCGTATTAAAAACATCACGAGCCGATACCACTTCTAATCAAACACCACGAAGAGACTCCTCATCTTCTCGAAAAGGGACCTCATCATCTCGATCTTTCACTTCATTGGGGGAATCATATGCTTCTATCCTGAAAAAAATGTTGGAAGTCCACATGATCGAACTTCCCCCCATTAGGAATATTGATGAAAGCCAAGAACGTCCATTCTGGTATAGGAAAATGACTTGTCATTATCATAGAACGAAAGGTCATGACATTGAGCGATGTCGGACCTTGAAAAATCTTGTCCGAGAATTCATTGATAAAGGCGAGCTCATTCTGGATAACCCAAATGCTCCCCCAAATCAAGCGCTGGATGTCTTTAAACAACCTTTTCCCAATCATTCCCCGAACCATGATGCTTCAGAGTCTCAAAAACCAAACACTCATACTATCAGCTTCATCTCTACTGAAGAATCTTCTTCTAAAACTAAGCCATCTGCAAACACATCGACCGAATCAGAGCCTCCTTCCACTTCGTTAATCGCTGGGATTCCACCATCTTCAGATAGCCCGTCTTTGAATATTCCAACATTGTTAGATATGGATTCACCTCTCTCTGCTTCTTTGTCTGATCTCCCGTCCATACCCAAGACAGTATCATCCTCATCTGTCTCATCATCAGACATTCTTTCAATGCTCGAGGAAATTACATCCCTTCGAGTTTCCACCGCGGATACATCTACTTCTGTTTCTCCCATTTTTGCTTGACTATGCCCTTGGTGAACGTACCTATAGTTGTGCCGACTTCGATGGAAGCGTCTTCGATTTTGACTCTTCCTGTTTCCTTTCCTACAGTAGTTTCACCCATAATTACTGTACCAGAAGTAGTTCCCTCGCAAGGAACTGCTTCTTCATCACTCACTTCTTCCATCACAAATGCTACTTTGCCTATTAAGGGAAATCTAAAGAAGTAGCACCAACACCTATACGCTCGGTTCCTGAACTTAGACCGAGACAACCGAAATCTAACGTTGCGTCATCAGTACCTCCCCATTTGCTTCCCCAAAAAGGTTGCAATCACCTTATGCGGTTGAAATTGTCACCATCCCTGAAAAAGGAAAGCCCATATTTCGAACCATCAAGACTCTTGGTGCTTTCCCACAAAAATCTCTCTCTGCGCCTCATAAAAGATTGGATTTGTCCACTGAGAAGGCGTCTTCTTCTACACACTTATCAAAACCATCATCTTCTTCTACAACACATTCTTCACCAGCACCTCGAAAAGTGGACTTACCTACTAAAAGACGTCACCTCTTTTATCAGAATCATCATCTTCATTACCAAAAGCCAGGGCACCCTATGTTCCTCCGATTACACCTACTTTGGAAGCTTCTCCCTCATCTAAATCGACATCATCTAAATCATCATTAGTTTCGACCAAGCAGCCTCCCTTATCTCTGAAGACCACAACACTTGTCACATCTCCATCATCTTCAAAATCTATTTTAGGGGCTCCCCCTCCACCAAAATCAATCATGTCTCACTTACTTCCATCTCAAGTGCCCAAGGCTGCTCCTCCAGATGTCCAAAAAAATAAGATGATCCCTAAAAAGACTGTCAAACCTAACATGCAGGTTCTTTTACCTCGGCAGTCTGTTAAAGTAAAAGAGGCACCTTCATCATCTCTGTCCTCATCTTCGTCTACTAGGGTTCTATCACCAAATCCTTCGCCAACTTATCCAATCTTCATCCATATCTCTTCCTCCGATTAAACCCTATAACCCTAAAGGAGTTAAACCTACTGGTTTAACTCGATTTGATTTGTGCTTACCACCGTACCCAGGTCATGATCTTGAGGGATGTAAAGCTCTTGATACATGCATCAATCAACAACCTTTTGGAAGAAAGTGATCTTTTCTTTGGAGGAGGAGAAACAAGCACCTCTGTCATCTTAGCTCCATCCCGAGCCCCAGCGATCTACTCGGGCCTCTACTTCTAGTGATTACACTCCAATTGATCTTCCACCTTCTCAAATCGACACAATCCATATCGCCACGAGAACCCAACAGTATGATAATCCATCCTCATCTACAGCATCTCGACCACAGGTTGTCATTTCTGCAGCCCCCGAAGGAGTTCCTCCTTCCTCATTAGCCCCACGACCTCGGGTCTCTATTCGTGCTGCACCTCGGGCTCAAATTCCCGTGTCAGTTGAGGAGAGTGTTATGAAACAACTCACCCAGGCTCCGGTCAAAATGTCTCTTTTTGACCTCATTCAATCCTCTCAACATCGCCAGGCTCTGATTGATAATCTGCGTCGCATCGCAGTGAATTCAGATGAGCCCCAGCCCTTTGAGTTGGTTGTTGGATTGAATAGACCATCAACCACCATTTCTTTTGAAGATTGAAATTCCTCCCTTTCTTCAGAGGATTTGGAGGCTCCCCTCTTTATCACAGTCCAAATCGACAACACTACATTAAAACGCATTATGATCGACAGTGGTGCTGCACTCAACGTCATCTCCTCGCACACATTCGAGCAACTTAAGTTACCAAAGAACGTAGTGTCACCCCCGCCTTTCGCTCTTCGATCATTTAACGATCAGCTAGCAGTTACTTTAGGAACTGTGGTCTTACCCATTCGAGTAGGTAAGAAGCTGCTTCACGAACTCTTCTACATTGTTGAAGGGAAATTCCACTATAATATGATCCTCGGACGCTCCTGGATTCGCGCAATGCATTGTGTCCCATCCACCCTCCATCGATGCTTAAAATATCAATATGAGGGCAAAATATATACTCATCCAGGAGATCCTTTTCCTTCCGCGCAATGCGACATGACCACAGGGTCTGCCCCTCTAAAGGAAAATGCCTGTTCTCCTGACGGGGCCTCATCTTCTTCCATACCTGCAACCAAACTACCGGATGTACAAAATTTAGAAGAGACATTGCAGCGTTTCTCACTAGGAGAGCTTCCTCTCCTTTCTTTTGACAACCATCTTAAACCTAGTGAGTATGGTAGACCAGACAAACAACCTGAATATCAGCCAGGTCTTGGTCGCATCGTCACCATTGGTCTGCCCAATCAACAGACTAATTTCATTTACGGTGGTCTTGATACGCCTCACTATCACCCGGATTCTCCTCCTAGGACCAAACCTTATCTAACAGGGTTCGATTGTCTACAGAATCCCACGTTTGCAAAAACTTATTTATATCGATGCGCGTGGAAGGGCTTTGGCTTGGTAAATATGAACAAGGTGTGCATGACCTCGCGTCCATTCCAACTCTCAAGCCACATCAAAAATTTGGTTTAGGATTTAAACCTCTTTCAAAAGCCACCGTCACTGTTCTCGATGAGCCTCTTCCTATTGAGGAACCATCTTCTCCCACTAAGTCAGAAGCATCACTCGATGTGGACGACGCCATTTCCATCCCGTCTAACTTTTTTTTTTTTATCAATACCATTTCCTTAGGGCCACTAGCCTATAAGACTAATGACAGGTCCACTTCCATACCGTTAATCTTCCCTGAAATAGTTGGAGACGACTCTCCTACTATCAACACTATCCACATGCGGATGATGATTATGTCCTCACCTATCTGCGGGGCGGAGGATTCCTATCTTCCCAAAACTATTCCTTCGACACGTCTACGCTTCTCAGCGAAGCCCTTTGTCGACCTTAATATAGGGACTTCTAAAGACCCTCGCATCATTAAGGTCGGCCATCCCTTAATCCACGGGGAATTAGGAGACTTTACCACTTTTCTTTCCAACCATCGTCAAAGCTTTTGCTTGGGCATATGAGGATATGCGGGACTCGATCCCGATATTGTGGTCCACAATATCGTTACTCTTCCCAACATCAAACCCGGTTAAACAAAAATTACGTAAAATGCACCTAGAGTAGCCCTTCTTGTTAAAGAAGAATTGCAGTAACTTGCTCTCGGCTAACTTCATCCAACCCATCGATTATCCACAATGGGTTTCCATGTAGTACCGATAACTAAAGCTCTTTGGAAAATTTGAATTTGTACCGACTTAGGGATCTTAATCTTGCTTGTCCAAAAGATGATTTTCCTCTACCTAATATCGACCAACTCGTGGATTTAACTGCGGGTCATGAGATGCTTTCTCTTATGGATGGTTTCTCTGGATATAATCAAATTCTCATCGCACCAGAAGACCAACATAAGACTTCTTTCATAACTCCTTGGGGGACCTTTTGTTATCGTGTCATGCCTTTCGGTCTTAAGAACGCTGGAGCAACCTATCAGTGAGCAATGACCTACATCTTCCATGATCTCTTACACAAAACTGTGGAAGATTACGTCGACGATCTCCTCGGTAAATCCAAGCGTCGGCAGGATCATCTTTTCATCCTTGCACCTCTCTTTGAGAGGCTTATCCGCTTTTGTCTTCGTCTAAATCCATCTAAGTGCGTGTTTGGCGTTCTCACTGGTAAACTTTTAGGTTTTATCATTTCCATTAGGGGTATTGAAGTAGACCCCGAAAAAATAAAAGCTATCCTTGAGATGCCTCCCCCTTCTAACTTAAAGCAACTCCATGGTCTCCAGGATGTCTTGATCGGTCGTCGTTTTATCTCACAATTGTCGGACCGTTGTCAACCTTTTCATCATCTCCTCCGTAAGAATGTTCATTTTGAATGGGATGAACATTGCCAAAAGGCCTTCGATGATCTCAAAGCTTATCTTCTTTCCCCACCTGTGCTTACACCTCCACGCGAGGGGGAGCCTTTCTATCTTTATATCTCTGTGACTGACCATGCTCTGGGAGCCATGATCTCGCATCGGGACGCTTGCGGTAAAGAACAAGCTATCTATTACATCAGTCGCACCCTCCATGAGTATGAAACACGTTATTCCGAAGCTGAAAAGCTGTGTTGTGCTCTCTTCTTCGCAACTTCTAAACTTCGTCATTACCTCCTTAATCACAAAACTTACATTGTCACAAGTGTCAATCCACTCAAGACAATTCATGCGAAGCCTTATCACAATGATCGTATCACTCGTTGGCTCATGCTTATGACTGAATTTGATCTCGAGTTTATCCCGCAAAAGTCTATCAAGGGTCAGGTCATTGCAGATCAACTAGCTGATGCTCCTCTCCCGGACACTCAAGTTCCCCTTGCTCGATTCCCCGATGAATATATCCAACAAATTGATTTTGGTCTGTCTCCATTTAAAGTAAAGCTCTTCTTTGATGGATCCAAATGCCAGCAAGGGGGAGGTGCGGGTTTCGTGATGATTCCTCCTTGGGGTACGCCTATCCCAGTCGCACACAAATTGAACTTTGAGTGCACCAATAATATGGCTGAATATGAAGCTCTTGTCTTGGGTCTTCAAAATGCCATTAATCTCGGCGCTCGTCATATTGACATCTTTGGTGATTCTGAACTCATCGTTAATCAAGTCACGGGTGTCTATCAATGCAAGAATGATATCCTTCAAAAATATCGTGATATCGTTCTCGTTCAACTCCAATCTTTCGATAAATTCACTATCCAAGCTATTCCTCGCACTGCGAATCGATTCGCAGATATAATGGCTTCGTTAGCCTCACTTATCCCACCTTTTACCGAGGACTCGCGACTTTATGTGGCTGTGTAATGATTAGATCAACCATCTCATCTTAGGCAACTAACTTCAATCCATGCTGTATCACAACCCATACTCAGGATGAGTGGTATCAACAGATCGTTGATTATCTATCTCATTCGGTGCTTCCTCCAGATCTGACTCCCAATGGTAGAAGATCTTTTATCCTACGCTAATCGCTATACTATTTTAGGTGGGATCCTCTACAAACGCGGCTTTGATGGCATTTTGCTTCGGTGCCTCAAATCCCTTGAATCATCTAAAGCTATCCAGGAGGTCCATGACGGTATCTGTGGTGGACATTTTAGTGGCTTGGCCGTAGCTAAACGCATCTTACGTTTGGGATATTATTGGCCTTCTCTTAATCGAGATTGTTGTGAATACACTAAGAAATGTGTCAAGTGTCAACAACATTCCAATCTCACACACATCCCTAGTCAAGCTTTACAACCTACAGCGGATTTGTGGCCTTTTTCGCAATGGGGTCTTGATCTTATTGGTCTCATCAATCCCCGTTCTTCACAACGTCATCATTCTATCATTACTGCCACTGAGTACTTTACTAAGTGGGTGGAAGCTATCCCTCTTTCTTCAACAAAAGCTAAACCCATAGTTGATTTTGTCTATCAACACATCATTTGTCGCTTTGGTGTTCCACACAAACTCATCACAGATAACGGTAAGTCTTTCAAGAACGTTGATTTGCAGAACCTCTGCGACGCTTTCAATATCAAACTCAGCTTTTCTTCTCCATACTATCCTCAAGCTAATGGTCAGGCCGAAGCTTCCAATAAAACTTTGCGTAATATCCTCGCAAAGGTAACTAGTCAGTTGGTAGGGATTGGCATTTACATATCCCTGCTCTCTGGGCTTATCGGACTAGCATTCGTACTCCTCTTTGTGCTACTCCCTTCTCTCTCGTCTATGGAGTGCAGAGGCTGTTCTTCCTTTGGAAGTCCAAATCCCATCTCTCTATGTTTCTCTTAGAGAATTTGTCTCCGATGAGGACTATCATCAAAATCGTCTAGCACTTGAATTATTAGATGAGCGGCGCCTCAACGCTCTTGAACATCATCAAGTCTATCTTGAGCGTGTCAAACGTGCTTATAACAAGCACTTGCAGCACCGTGACTTCAAAATTGGTGATCTTGTTCTTAAAGAAAATCAAAATGTCACTACACTCGAAAGGAGTCAGCGTGGTAAGTTTGCTCCCAACTGGATGGGTCCGTACGTTATCACCCATAAATATGGATCTAGGGCTTATCATCTATCTTCCATGGATGGTATACCCGAAGTGGAACCTCTTAATGCCTTGCATCTACGGCCCTTCTACTGTTAAAATCTATCTTACACAAATCTAGTCGCAAGACAGATCTTTCATCCGTCTAACAACCAGTCATATACTTTCATGGTGATTCGAAATTATGTGGTTCTCCGCCTATTGTCTTTTTTACCTTAAATATGAGTATCGCGGCTCTACTCATAGCATTTTTCTTATGGATATGTTTCTCCTCATGGTAGGAACACCTTAATCACTGTTTCATTTGTCCCAAGTGCTTATCTTAATCGGATCTACTCGGGGCATGAGTGTATGTTCTTTATACGTTTTCTTCCCCTCTATCTGATCTATCTAGGTCTAAACTCAGCTTCTTCCAAAAAACTTTTCAAAAAAAAAAAAAAAAAAAAAGATGCTATCCAAAAAGATAGGCAGATCCCTTGAAGGACAGCTACCCATACATTATCAAATGAATCAAAATATAGACCATGCCCTCGAAGGATGGCTATCATTAAAATTCAAAATACTGAGACCGCTCCCTTGAAGGGCGGTTTGTTTCTCAAAAAGAATACTCAAGGCTTCTTGCATTGATCAGCCTTTCATCGGTTTATACACTTTTTAGCATCACTGAAAGACTTCCCGTATTGATCAGTCTTTCCATATCAAGCAAACTTCCCGCATTGATCAGTTTGCTTTTCTGCCAGAAATCATGAAGCTGAGATATAAGACCTTTTGTCGATCATATGGAGAATCCTATTTTCCCAGTATGGACATGTATTCTGTCCCTTGTAAATTCCGACAAGATACCTACTTACTGCTCCTTTCGTTTCCCTCCTAAATCTGGTTTGCGGCTAGTTAGTGTCAGGTTTATTTTAACCTCATATAGGGCCTTGCATGCATGATCTTTTGATTTCCTATCCAGATTCTATCTATGGTCGGTTGAGAGTCCAACTTATCATTTTCTTTCTTATCTGGGTATATTTCCTTTATTTCTAGTCAAGGTCGTTTTCATTACATCCTTGGCTCTCGCAAAGAGTATTCCCCATTATTCTTTGTTATTCATCCAGGTTAATTTAATCAAAATTTATCATCTATATAATTTCATTTTATCTATCAAAGCATGTATTGTCAACACATGTGGATCTGGCTATCTATTTTCATCAAAATTAAATTAACATCTCAAACATACCGAATACATCAATCACATCTATCCATCTATCCATCAAAATATCTAAAAACTTCTAAAAACTTGTACATCCAAGTTACACTACATCTATCTATATCCATTTTTCATCAAAATTAAATCCATACATCAATCACATCTATCCATCTATCCATCAAAATATCTAAAAATATGTACATCCAAGTTACACTACATCTATCTATATCTATTTTTCATCAAAATTATATCCACATATCAATCACATCAAATTACATCACATCTATCTATCCTCTATGTCTATGTTCATCCAATCACATCTATTTATCATCTATCAATCTATGTCTACATCCATCACAATTACGCTACATCTATCCATGTATATATCAAAATTAAAAAGGAGAACAATCATATGACAAAAAATGATAAATCTATATATATACATAAGTGTCATCTGACAAAAAAAATGGGTGGCTCTCAATCAAGCCATCTATACAATGCCTTCCAATCGAGGCTACATCACTACACTGATACAAAATATATCAATCCCTATATAGTAAAATCTGATGCGTGGAGGACACTATCTCCTCCACCCTCCTCTGGACCAGGCTGTCTCTCCTGGCCGCCTATCGAGCTAGACGCACCTACTGCTGGAGGCCTCTGCCCACCTCGGTCTCTCCCGGTGCTCCCTCCCTCTGATGCCCCGCTCGCTGTGGCCGTCGCTGATCTCCTCCTCGCCCCGTACTGAGGCACATCTAGGCATCTTTGCGCTAGGGCATCCTCGTAGTATCTCACCTCAGCGAGGAGAGACTGATATGTGCTCAAGCTCACGGTGCAGTGCTCGTAATGGTGCTTCTTAGTGCTTTGGGGCTCTTTGGTGCTGTTAGTGGTGCCCTCCTAGGGTCGTGCCTGTGTGCCGGACTCGACATGGTACTGTCTCCCCATTTGGCCACGAGGGCCTCCTATGTCGAAGGTAGCGATCCCTCTGTTTGGATCGCTGTATCTCGCTCTGGCGAGCGGTGTCTCTCTCCAAAATCGGGGCATCCCTCTCCTCTGCCGAGCTCACGATCTCCTCAAGAGCCACTGGTGTGTGCTGCGTCGGGGTGGCGTGCTCTCCCTCCAGGTCTCTCCGGCCTTTGTAGCCATATCCTATCCTCCTCGTCGGCATCTATAGATGCGGGAGATGTCGTGGTAGCTCTGCAGCATACCATGCGGCATAACCATCACCTACTCCGGCATCATCATCATCGTTGTCTGCGTGGAGGGTGGGGCCTCTCTCGATGGATCTGTCCGGATCAAAATCGGCGAGATCGGTCTCCTGCTATCTCGCTTTATAAGGCTGTAAGTAGTCGGCCTTTGCTCTGCACTAGGCCGAACTGTCTCAATACCCGCATAAACGGGACTCGCTCCCACATATCAGGCCTGCGGCCCCTAACCACCCTGCTCCGTCTCAATGCCACCAAGTGAGCATCCTGACCAGCCCATGTCGGAAATACCCGATATGGCCTCCAGATAACCTGATCCGGTGTCAGCGTCCTGAAACGCTCAGTATACCAATCCACCTACTCCTCCTATCTCCCGGAGCTGCCATATCGGCCCGCCATCGCCGGAATCCATAATCAATAGCTCCCACTGCTGCTGGCATCCAAGGAAGCCCGGATGGCCTGATCACTGCTATATGCTCATATGCCCAGCAGTGGAGCACAAAACTAACATCAATACCTGTCCTCCGGCCAGTGGTATACATCCATAGCTCATGATATATCTGAGCTATCAAAGCATCAGCAAAAGCAAATACCTGTCTGAACTGCAGGATGTCGCAAACGCAATCTAATAATAATAGTGGGAATCTCCCACCTCCTGAATCTGGCAGAGTGAAATAGGATATCGCCATCTGAATCAAAACTATCCGTCTACTCAGGGGCTATCACTGTGCATCTATGCGAGGCTATCCACACTTGCCCCGGACACTATCTACGAATCATCTGCCCTATCTCCATCTGAATCGAACTAGGGCCCTCTGCTGCTGCTCTCGTGGTGTAATCTCTATCGGGTCCCCAGTGATCGGCAGTCTCAAAATCCTGTATATATCCTCATGGGTGATGGTCATCTCACCCGTCCTGAACCAAAAAGTGCACGTCTGGCTATCCCATCGTCGCACTAGTGCTCGCATCAACTCTACATCTCGCGGCACTCGTCTGTAGTACCTAAAGCCCCCGAGCCCGGCTAACTCTAAATGCCGCCAATCTGCATCAGTCACATCAGGGAGAATAGTCTCTAGTAACTCGAGAATAGCATCCCTCATGTGTAGAACCTCTCGTGCCTGCATCCACGACATCAAGAGCAATATTAGCCTCATATTTACCCAAATCAGAACATCAAAACAAAAAAAAATTAAAATCTATTCACAAGTCTATATAATCGGCGTCGATTAAATATAATCGGCGTCGTTTATTTATAGTCGACGCCGATTAACATAAATCGGCGCCGCTTTACATATAATCGGCGTCGATTATACCAATCGGCGCCGATTGATAGGCCGGATGTAAAAAAACACCCTGGCCTCCCACCGGGCAAAATAGAAATTAAAAAAATAAAAAAATAAAAAAATAAAAAAGTAAAACAACGGGTTCAAGAACCACTTACCCCAGGTCGTGTCCTCCTCCGCTTCTGACCGCTTCCAGAGGCTTCCATGGTGCTCAAATCCAATTTTTGACTCTCTCTGATTCGATCGTCACGATGTAAATAAATCGTTCACGTTTTCCGTTCACATATTTATATGTGCTTTGAACGGTCGGCGCCGACTATTTTGGGTCGACGCCGTTTATTTGGATCGGCGCCGCTTATTATAATCGCCGCCGATTTTCCATATCTCTTTGCCATAGTGTTGATGCTTGGCTTATTTATCTATCTGATCATTATTGTGCGCTGAATGTTGCCTTTTGGCACATATTTTCGATATCACCGTCCATTTCGAGTTTGTTCCCTTTGCATGGGGCACTCGTACTTTTTGGCAGCTTAGAGTTAAACGGGTCTGTAGGCACTAACGTCATCTGCTTTGCAGACCGTCTAGTTGTCCCTACCAATGTGTCTCTCTTTAGATGCTGACTATTTTGCAGCCCTCCTTACACTCATGGGTCTGTAGGTACTAACGTCGTCTCATGAGGAGACCGTCTAGTTTGCCCTACCAATGTGAGTTCCTTAGGTTCTGCCTTTTTTTTATTTTTATCATCATCAATGATCGGATCTACTCCCGGACATCCAATTTGGGGCACCTGCGTTTTCATCTACCTTTTTCAAACTTGGGATCATTTGTTCTATCATCCATCCCATCCCTAGTTTGAGGGGATCACATCATCACTTTTTCTTCCTTTCTTCCATCTCTTTGTTTTTGTCTCATAACCTTGCTTATCACAAGTTACTCGACAAAAAGGGGCAAAATGTAGACACCTAAAATTGATTATCCAATTTGGTGTCCCTTGTGCGTTTACTCTCTCTGGTAACCTGGGGCACGTTTATGTCACCACTATCCCCTTGGGATATTATTCGATTTGTGATTTAAACACCTATCCTAAGTTTAATTCACCCCATTATGTTTTACCCATGAGTAATTAAATATTAACTATTTAATTACACCTTTTCACATGTATCCTAACCACTTATTTACCCCATATCTATCCTATCCATGTGTCCCCCTATTTCTCCTCCTCCCAAGCGGGGGATATTTCCCGTATTTGAGGTGGAGGGATAACTCTTATCTTTCTAGAAATCGTTCATTTTGGCCATCTCGGGAGTTCATTTCCCGATCGGCGCCCGCCGACTGCCGATACGGTCGACGCCGATTTTTAGGAGCGGCGCCGATTATAAATAGAAGCCCAGAACTCAGTTCTGGGGGACGAAAAAAAAAGCACACGCACGAACACGAAGGACAGACAGAGACAGATCGCGAAAGAAACACAGACCGTGAAAGAGAGAGAACGAGAGATCTTTGCGCATCTAGTGTCAACATTATCTATCAAATGAGAATGGATCTTGTCCAAATCAATCCCTGAGAGGAGCACCGTTACTCTGTTCTTATCACATCAACATCGCACGTATCCATTGATCTTCTGGTGACTCTGTTCCAGTATCTCACTGGCTTCGGCATATCCAGCAGACGTTGACGATCTGGCCTTCACTTTCCGATTTCCAAATCTTCTCGCACTGTCCCCGATCGACCGATCTACTTTCAGTCGACGCCGATTCTTCATAATCGACGCCGATCACATCAGTCCTTGACCGATTCTACATAATCGACGTCGATCATCCAAGATCTTAAAAGGACACGAGTAACACAAATCCAGCTTTGTTTCCATCGCTTCCCTATCTTATGTTGCTTTTTACCCGCTTTTAGATTCTCATTTATTACCTTGATCGAAAAATCTAGTCGACGTACATCTTTTATCATGTATGCTTCTTTACTTAATTGAAAATGTGGATGACATCCGATGAGGAGCTCGCTTCGATTCTACCTAATCGGCGCGATCGATCTCCTGCGATATAAAAGACACGCGTCGATACCCACCTAAATAACTTTTACACTTTTCCTCGCAAGCACGTTTCTCACGAGTTACTTGGATCTACTTTGCGCATTGCTTTGTGCGCCTTTTTATCTATATCGATTCCTTATCCATCTACATCTTGATCTTGTCCATCTAGATTTCATTGGAGTTTTTCACATTTTTATCATGTTTAGTTTTTATTAACTATGACAGTAATGCGCCAAATTCTTGATCTACAATTTTGGTAGCGGGTGCGAGGGAAGACTCCTAGCATTGTTTCATCTAAGGATGTGACCTTACTCGAGGCGAATGTCCACCTAAATATCTGTTATCTTGGCGGTGGGAATAGAGTAGGCATAGATCAAGGACATCAGCATGTAGCGTGCATGGCCACATTGCCCTTAATCGCATACAAAAGAAGCGGCATGCATCGTGCGGCACCAAAAGGATATGCATTTACATTTACAAGTATTAGGCGCTTTTGAGACCTAGTAGTTTTGGCATGTTGGGCATTGGTTTAGTCTCACTTGTTGTAAGAAGATTCAGACTTGGTTAAATAAGCTTCTTAAATTACGCATGCCTTGCGTTTAGGAGTTTTCCCAACATGGTGTTTCACTTAATTTATCTTTCAAAGAACAGAATGAGCTTTTAAATATTAAACACAAATATGTGTATGCTTGCCTCCTAAACACTGTTGTTGCTTTCTCAGTACAACTCCTAGAATATTGAATGAGGTCCATATCCTTTTGCATCATTTTGGAGGGTTTCTTTGTTTAAAACATTTGGGTATCTTGGGGCCTTCCTTGGTAAAAATACCTTTTTATTGGTTTTTCATTTATGAAACTCTAGCATAGGTGGCATTCTGCATGGATGAATAACAGAGTCCCTCAAAAGTACAGAAACATCTCTCCACCGCTCAAAATTGAGGCCATCACAACCACCCAAGGGCTTCCAACCCTTCGAAAAGTGTGATTAAAAATTTGACCATATAAAAAAATCAAGATGTACAATTTTTATTTTTTTGTTTAAATTTATTAGTAAACGCTTTTGACCGAAGCTATGAACCGGGGTGGAAGGAATCCACCATAACAAAGAGAATGGGAAACGAGAAGAAGAAGACAGGAAAAGAAGAAAGCGTGAGAGAAAGGAGGGAAGAAGGGAAGGGGGACCCGAAGGAGGAGAGGAACCGAAGAGGAGGAAAACGAACCAACACCGGAGCAAAGAACAAGACGCCGAGCACAGGAGAGGCTCCGTAGCAGAAGCGCCTTAGCGGGAGGAGGCGGCGCGTAGAAGGAACAGAAAATCCGCCGAGGCCCTGTCACGAAGCTCATTGAGATGATCAATGGCTGAATGAACAAGGAATTGGGCGGCGTTGATATCCACCACAGGCAACAGGTTGCGATCCAAACGTCCGTGGTGGAACAACAGGTCCACGCTTTCTGCCAGATGGAGCAGGTCACGGTACTGCCCACCGAGCCACCGAATCCCGAACTGCGCCGATCGCCCACTCATCAACTTCCTCAATCCAAAGCAAAGGAGTCCGGCATTACAAAATCGTCTAGTTCATCACGGAGGCCGATGCGATGCCCAACATAAATAAGATCTTCGGCGACAAGTTGCACCTCCGCATGAACAGGGTGGAGCAGAAGATAGAAGGAGACGAAAGCGGCAACAATGTCTGGGTAGCTGCGGGGCCGATGGGAAGGGGAACGATAAACATCTCCAAGAATGTCATTTTTCACATCCGCTTCCAAGTAAGAATTGTAACTTGACATCGTAGAAGTGTAAATTATTATTGAAATTTTCAAAAGAAGGGTGGATGTGAAAAATGGCCATCTGCTACTCAGCCGGATTATGTTCAAATCTAGAAATAAATGTTTGATAACTGGGTGCCTCCACACATGGACCTGAAAAGTGATTTTTGCTTGTTCTGAGTTTTAAAGAGTGCAAGCTTTGGTGTATATTAGATCTAACTTAAGTGTTCCCTCTGTTTTGTACTATCTCAATTAAAATTGCAATCAAACTTTGACACGTATGAGGTAAGAATTGTTCTGACAGTGGTTCACTTTGGTAAAAATTGTATACGTATGATGTACAAATTAGGGGTAAAATGATGCACGACATCATGTGATGAGATTAAAATTACACTTTTTAGTCGTCATGCACACGGGCTATCTGTGATGTAGCTTAACTTGCACCTAAGATGTTCGATGAGATTTTTACAAGATCCTTGATAGATTTTTCCATCCGGAAATAATAAATTTTGAGTGATGTTTTTTAATTTATAATCTTTAGTACTTTCTCCTTGGATTCTAACCCAACATTTAAATGGCATTTATTATTATAGTGAAATTAAATATATCTTACCAAACTCATCTCCGCTCTTTGCATTATTTAATGTTTTATAAGCGAGGCAGTCTACAATTACATTATTGTGCAACTTTCATAAGCTACAATAACTTTCCCTTGTTACAAAATGTCTTGGGGAATTTCATTAATGTTGTGCATAAGTCTCAATATTACGTGTACTTATACATACGATTCACACCTTACATGACACATCCGTTGTAACACTACTGCTAGAAGAAGTATTGTTATTTTGGGAACACTTAAACAAATATGGAGCATGATACTCGAGTATTTGGAGTGTTGAGTGAAACTTATAGAATTTTATGATTCATTGTATAATTGTATAAATAAAGGAACTCGGATTATCATCAGTGGCGTATTTAATTTGGAATCTTGCATGTGGTCTCGTAGTAAGTCTTACCAATTTTTAGCCTTAATTCACACTTAATGTGTTTTGCAAGACGTAGAAAATTAGCTAATTAGCAACCAATTTAAACTTCAACTGTTGCCTGAATTTTTGGACTAAATTTTTTGACTTCCATTTGTCATGTTTGAATTCTGTGACCTCTCACTTCCCACCGTTTATCTTGAATTTTCCATTTGTAAATACAATTACGATATGATTCAATTAAAATTTTGTATATCAGTTTATCTGTCAAAACTGCCCAAAATATCTTATCAATTCTTAAACTACAACCAAACAAATGTAAACTGATTATTATTTAACCTTAAAATGTGTGAAAACTATCCAAGTCTTAATTGAAACTTGTAATGTATTTAGTGCTTTGCCACAAACACCACGACTTCTCAACTCTCATCATGTTTTAAGATGAAGATGTCTACATATATAATGGATTGCATGTGATGAATGTAGTTCATGGTACGGGCTATACATTGTTGATGAATTTATTTAATTTTTTTGTTAAAAACAAGGCATTGGAAACTCTATAAATTTTAGCATCATTGAATTTTTTTATTCAAATGTATCCATCTTTCTACATCTTGGAATGGTGTCATCTAGTCCCTGAGTTTATCTCAACTTTCAAGAGAGAAATGTTGTATAATTTACAAAAAGGTTGGAGAGTTCAGGGGCAAGAGAATTGGTTTTCCTCGTCATTTTTTTGATGGCCCTTAATTGGAGAAATTTTGGAGTTTATATTTTGTGGCTATTCAATAAGACATAAGAGCTTCATGGACAAAATAAAATTACTGTAAATTAATGATTAAAAGTTTATCTTTAAAATGTCTACTTTGAATGGATTTGGTAGTGTACATCACTAGATTATAAAACCTACACAATTTAATTAATTTAGTCTTTCTTGCAAACACATATATGTATGTATAAAATAAAATTATTAGTATTAAATTTGTAGTTCGTAAAATTGTAAATGTTTAAAACATTTGTACAATGCAGCTCCAATGCTAAGATGAGATTTATTCTTGAACTTTTCGTTAGGCCTTCACCCATAAATGAATGTGTGTATGCATATATATCGATCAATACATTTTTAACATATCTCTTTCGTTACATAATTAAAGAAATGAACTTTGCTACATTTTGAGTGGAGTTACTCATCTTAAACATGTTTGATATAAACTAGTATATAATTTATTATTTACTCTCTTAGCATGGAAGACACTTCAAATATTTGAGAGGTGTTTTGGGACTTCATATATAATGTGTCCTGGAATAACATGCAACCACAACACCCTCACCCAAAATATTGTGTTCTCTAATATAATCACTCATTTAAAAACAATTATTCATAACTTTTATGACGTGTGTATTAGGTTTACTCTTGTCATGCGAAATGTAATTATTTATATTACTTTTCATAATGAAAAGGCTTGTTAAATTTATGCCCTTCACATTAAAAATCAGACCAGCCCTTCAAATTTGATCACTGCATCTCTCCTTCCGAACCAAAAGAAAGAAATAAACAAACAAATAAAGTCTAATAGTGCATGGAGTTCAGATAACAGGGCCAGAGCAATCAGATACTGAATTTATAGAATAGAGATCAAAGATCCGCTTTAACTCTATAGGACATACGACAATCAATTCCCATAAGATAAAGTTTATCTACGTCTCTTAGGCATAAAGTGTGTACTGAGGTTAGTATATGAAAGAACACAGAGGCAAAAGTCCATAGAAATATAGCATAGTGTCAATAGAAAGGCGAGAGCTGATACTACACCCAACTAGAAAAACCATATTCAAAGAACTCCACAAAAGCATAAATGAAAATACGACTCCCAAGTTGCAGGAAGCCCCCTTACACATGGCATTCCTTGCTAGAAACATTTCCAGGGTAAAACATCAAGGAAAATATACCTGAAACATCCAAGCACCTGCCAAAAGGTTCTAGGAATGGTACGGCCATTTTTTGGGACATTCTCAACAGTTTCTGGGACGTTTACAGTAGTTCCATGACAGTTTCAACAGGTCTCCTGATGTTTCCAGTAAGTTTCTAGGAATTTCCAGCAAAAAAATTAGAAGCTTTGAAAATTATAAAGAATACAATACTTTTTTTTCTTTTTATTTATTTGTATGTTTAACAACTTACTGTACAAACATTTCCGTTCTGTTTTGTTTTCAAGGATTCTTAGAATTTGGCATTTTCACATTTTGGATCCGTTTCTGCCATTTGTTAATCCACACAATATTCTCTTGCAGACAAGAGAGAAGTAATAATATTGTGGAGACATTCTAATTCGGTCGGAACATACATTTAAGTAAGCTAGTTCGAAATATCATGGGTCAGCTCATCAGTTGCGACTATAGAAAAACTCACTTCATACTGAAGAAGCTTGTCCAATAAATTATGACAGATAAAATCATGAGAGAGACCTCAGAACTAAATAGTAACATATCTAAAATCTCAAATCTCAATTTTATTGTGTATTGAGAATTTGAGATTAACCATCTTTCAATCAGAGAAAAAGAAAATAAGAGTTATATTAACAGCTTTGACAACAAAACTTTGGAATCCATATAAAGCAACTACAGCAAAAGCATTCATTAATAAGGGAAGGAAGCACAAAAGCAATAAATAGCTTTAAAAACTATACTCCTTGCAGCAGCATTCATAAAGTTTATTCAGGCAAAAGCGTGAAAGTTTCGCATATTTATTTATCAATGTATAAAGACTCCAACAAAACCAAAATAAACCCAGAACACTAGGAGTGTGAATCCAAATAAAAGAGACACTTGCCAGGATAGCAAGCAAGGAATCAATGTTTTACCTCAGCTAAGGGTAAAATTGTCAGCAAATGCACCCAAGGCTTATACACCAAGGTCCAAGGATATTAAACATTTCAAACAATTCACATGGGCAAGGAACCAAACTTCTGAAGTTCTCTACAACAAAGCTAAATAAAATGGTGTTCAAAACTACCAGCTGTTTCCCTCATTAAAAACAACCTAAATAGTAAAGCTCAAACTGTTAAAAATGTACTAACAGATGAAACAAGAACTTCAAGACATTGATCATATCCTCAAGAGGAAAGAGGATCACTCAAGGATAAAGCTGCAAGCTGTTCGGCTGGCCCAATGGGTTGTTGAGACACATTGCGCAAGACTTCCATAGCTTCCGTAACCTTGGCCTTCAAGGCCTCTGGCGATTCAAGCAGGTGCAACACCTCAGTTTGGTCCATTTCCAAGAGCATACCAGTGACTTTAGCAGCATGATCATGTTCTAACTGATTGACTAATGGATATAAGTTTTCTCAAGCATCTGCGAAACAATTCCAAAAGACCTTTAGTAATTACTGTATTCCATACAAAACACAGCATGAGGTCAAACAAACTAGTGATACACATGGAGGTTTTAATGGGAAACTAAATACTTAAAAAATGCACAAGAGCAATTGCACAAAGGATTTAATACATGTTGGCTTTCCAAAAATAATTCAAAAATATAGTTCATACCAATCTTTGTTGTTCAGTGCTAGCATTTGCAAGAGCCGACGCCAATGCTCCAATAGGCAAAGCTTGTGAAATCCCTGGATCAGCCGTGGGTATAGGAACACCCCCATATCATAAGGGACATGTAGCATGCCTCCAGCAATTCCTGGCATAGGAACCTCGGGACATTTCTCACTGGTGGATGTCGCATTACACGACTCCCTCTAGGAATCATCTGACAAAATAAAGCAGGCATGTGTACAGTTCCACAGTAAGAAAAATCATGGAGCACTATCCTTACGAACACAATGGAGAAATTTAGCTGTTTAAGTGGGACTGCTCAGCACAGGTAGAAAGACTAGGTTCCAACTACTTGCTTTAAAGAGAAAAGCAATGCTTATGCAAGTTCTAAAGCAGTTTACCTGTTGCTGAAACTGTGGTTGAGGCTGATGCTGCTGCTGTTGCAAAGGAGTCCTTCTTGCACCTGGACGCTGGCCTTGCTGGCCTTGTCGAAATAGAGGAACAAAATAATTTTGCAGCTGTGCACCTCCTGGCCTCATTCCAGGAACAAACTGTTGCTGATAACCATAACCAGAAGGCTGCAACAAATAACATATTAACCAACAAGCTCTATATAGGTGAGCCAGGTTTGGCACCACTTCATTAGAGATCCCACCATAAGAAAATAAAAATGCATAACATCTCTAAAAGCTCCTAACAATTCCAAGTAATAACATTTCGATATAGATCAGCTCTAAGCACCAAGAACTTGTTATTTTCCAGTTTCCATTGGTCATAACAAGAAATAAAAAATTCCATTAAAAGACAGTCACATGGAAAGTCCAGTACAGGGACAAGGACCCAGCCGTTTCACCCACATGTGCCGGGTACCTTTAATAATTTACTCCAGTAGCCTGTTTTGAAATGGTGTGCTCCCAAACCAGAGCCCAAACCCCAGCATCCTTAAATGATAATATCTTACTGCAATCATACATGAACCTCTGGAAATATTTCAGGCTAATATATTTTACTGATGGCACAGCAAACCTTACTCTCCTTGGAGCAATGACAAAAAAACTACCTCACCTTTTATACAGTTGGGAAAATAATAAATAGAGATGTACCAGGCAAATTTCAAAAGGTATAAATGATTAAAAATTTAAAACCCACTCTAAACAAGCGAAGTATAACTAACACTCTTTGCAGGGTTGCAAGAAATGTGTATGAAAACACATCTTGTCTAGAGGATGGCTTGAGAAAGAATTGTTTAAAAAGGGGACAACATATTGTCAAATATTAATTGAAGTGCTTGCTACAATAATATTACATCTTTCATCACCCCTTAAGGAGTCAACCGGACAAAAAGTAAAGAGAGATGAAATAAAATTATTGTCCCCAACCCAGAGAATTATGAAATTAAAACTTAGGAGCTTTGAGAGACAACTCAGGGCTTAGTGGGGCAGATTGTATTATCAGGAATTACACAGGAGCCTTCATTGAAGCCTCACCAACCTTCATCCACACAAAAACAAACAAGGAGGCAGAAGCAATCACAGTGACAGAAGGCTTTTGGATGGCAGCAGAACTAGGGATGAAGTGGTCAGAAGTATATTGGCCAATTCATGGATCAAGTTGGCCCTCATAGCACTTACTTTCACAATTTGTATCAATGATTGGGAGGGTCTGCAAAGTTTGGTAATGCACGACCGCCCATAGGATCTTGACTTCGCAATGGATTGACACATTTCAAGGTGTTAGGAGGACAGGCTGATAATTAGTGCCGGGTGGCCCAAAATCTAATGTGGAATTTATTTCCACTATTTTCCACTCCTGTGCAATGACTGGGATTGACTTGTACATAGGGGATTCACCTTGCCCATTTCTCTCGTTTCTTTGATTTACCACTTCCATATATTCCTCTCAACCATGCTTCTGTCTACAATGAAATTCTAAGAATGATGTAGAAAATGGAGACTTTTCTAAATAAACCATAGACCTCCAACTCAAAAGTTCGTTCAATTTATCAGACCCGAAAACCCTGGCACTAATACAAATTAGTTCTTGGACACATTTATTTAGAGGATACTGAGGAAGCAGATGGGTAGTGGTATATTTAATGAAGAATTTTGCAGCTCATAAGTGACAAAGACACTTTTCTCTGGTAACAAGCAAAATACTATAATGACATGAAATAGTATAGGTGAGTTACGGGTGGTGAAAGATTTGAAGGTTAGCCCAAGTTTCCAGGTCTCGGAAATGGGTTGGTGGTAAGAATGTGGGCAGATCAAGGAAGAAAAAACCTTGCGAGGAGGCCCGAGGGGATGGCCCTTTTAAAATAGTCCCCAGGAAACTCCAGTAGAGGGAGAAGAACCCACTACCTGTACCCATGCCTTGGTGACTGTGTTTGCATAAAATGTAGTTGTACCTATATCCTTTTACTCCCAAGCCTGGATTTGAAATGATGCCCTCGTACCGGAACCCCTGCATCTTTAGATGAACTCTAGTATAAGGAGAAGAACCCAATACCTGTACCTACGCCGCGATGACTGTATTTGCATAAAACATAGCTGTACCCATATCCTTTTACTCCCAAGCCTGGATTTGAAATGACGCCTTTGTACCAGAACCCTGCATCTCTAGATGGCTTTCAATTATTCACAATGCTCCAATAATGTCCAAAGAGGAGCTGAAGAAGAAATATAAGCTCGAGAGAAGGAATCACATATGATTGTTAGCATATTTGAAGCACCTCAAATGAAGAGAATGAAGGAGAGGATGAGAAGTTGGGCAGGTCCTCACCAGTCCCAGTTGGAATTGTTGCAACAGACTTCAGCCCTTGGTCATATCCTATCCTATCACAAAGCATTGACGACCCAGCCCATGGGTCACTAGCTGCATGGCTTTGAAGCCTTTTAACAGAAACAGTTCACACAATATTCAAAAATACTAAGTGATATAACAATAGAACAAAAACAAGGATGTACAATGCTAGAACTGTAATGTATGATCGTGTTATTTAAGAATTTACAAGTTTTGTACAATGATCCTAGAGGTCACAGATGTATCGAGAGTGCCATCCATTGAGTGAGTGCTTTGATATCTTGTAGATAAGACTCCCTCCTCATCTCCGACTAGCCCTATGATTCTCCGACTAGACCTGGGAATTGCAGATAGATAAGATATATAGGGGGTCTAGATTCCCTATATATAGATATGGCTAGCGACTAGAATCTACGCCTAGACCTGGGAATCGCAAATAGATAAGATAAGATATATTGGGGGCAGGGCTAGATCCCTGTTATCCTGCAAAATTGACGAGGGCAATTTTTAGGTAACCATACCAAAAATTCCGTTTGATACCCCAAGAAGTCTGATAACGTTAAAAATGGCCTAAAACTCCCTTTCGAAAATCAAGTTATTTCTGAACTTAGCCATTTTTAGCTTTTTCCCTCGGCGTAGTTTTTCATGTGTCAACAATTCCAAAATTGCGCCTTTTTTGAACTAGGCACAGGAAATGTAGTGTCGACATACTGAAATTTACGCCACCTAAAACAATCCTTCGGCGCAGGAAATGTCGTGTCGACATCATGAAAGTTGTGCCCCTTTAAATCTTTGGCGCTGAAATTATCATGTTAACATCATAAAATGTGCACTTAAGGCGCTGGAAACATTGTGTCGACATCCATTAGGTTGCGCTAAGGCGCACTTTTTGTCGTGTCGACGCTCTAAAAGGCGCGCCAAAGAAGTTGGTGAAGTAATAAATGCCAGTTTTTCTATAAATAGGCGCCCGACACCTGTCATTTTCACGAATTGAAAATTGAAAAAGTGTTTTCTCTACGCCTGTCAGCCATCCTTGTCACCCCCGCGTGCCATTTTTCGATCTTGTGGATCCCACGTCGTTCTTCATCTTTTATAAATCCGGGTAAGTGGCTCCTCTCCTTGTTGTTGTTGTTGTTTTTGGTTGTGTTAGGCTTAGGGCTTGTATAAAAAGATTAAATCTAAAAAGAGGAACCTATCAATCTATAACCAGCTGGAAACCCCTTTTCCTCTCCTTCCAGATCTGCAAATCTGGAAGGCCCCTACCTCTGAAGAAACCAAAAGGCCATATTTCCCTGTTGGCCATCTTGTTGAAACCCTCTCTTTGCCATTTGACAATACCAAAAGACAAGAAATCAAAGAAATTGCAAAAATCATCAAACCCTTGCGCACTTTGTCTTTCCATGTTACACCTCCACGATCGCGCGTTGGCGCACTTTGTGCACCCAAGTAACACAATCTTTTTCTGCACCAACTTAAAGAACACTTAACAGCTTTTTGAGAGGCGCAAGCGCATCTTGAACAACATCAACATCTGCATGTTATGTATTGCTAACCCGCGCCCGCGCCTATCCCTTAGGCGCACTGATTTGCCTTGCAACATCTTTCAAGCAGCGCCCTGGCGCACTTAAAACGTATGCAACACAAACTTTTCCTGCGCCCGGCAAAGCAAAATTTCCTAAGGCGCAGCGCATCTTCCTTGACATCAACATGCCATGTTGTGTGCTGCAAAACCGCGCCCCACGCCTTATCCTTGCGCTAAAACTTTTCGTGCAACACCTTACAAAATTGCACCCTTTCTAAAACTAGCACAACTTTTCTCCTATAAACATTAAGCGCATTTTCACTCATGTCAACACCCCAGAAAGTGCGCCCAGCAATTTTAAGACTCTACAAAGATGCTATGAACGTGCGCCTTGTGCCTAAGCCTTATAATTGCTAGTTCTTCATTCTCGAAGCTTTCATTATGAATTACATGACGGTTGACATGGCTCTTTTGTGTTGGACCTCCCTGATTCTTCTTGCAAAACAACACCATCCATCTTTGAGCTCACACATGTCTTCATCGAGCAAGAAACCAAGTCTAAAGCTAAAGCTAAGCAATCGGAACAAGAGATGAAGTACAAATATCAAAAGTCGTAATCCCCGACTCATATGCGAGAATGCAACCTCGGCATCGAGAGATTCGAGCTAGGCCATATTGACATGGATGACTTTTGGGCAAGAACCAACCAGGCAAGCAATGGCCTGTGGATGAACAAGTTGGTGGGCAGTGGATTGCACTTTGCAGCTGGGCTGCCAGTAAGTGCCGTAAATAACGAGTTCATCATGTTGGTGGCTCGGTGTTATAACAAGGACACTAGATGTGTCGAAGACAAAGAGCAAACGACGATCATCGACCTCACACTCGTCACTTTAGGCCCGACCACAGGCATTCCTCATCACGGGCAATATGTAGGAATAAGTCTAGAAGACTAAGAAGGCCTGGGATGATAATGAGGATAAATGCATGCGAGATGATGACCGAGCTCTATCTAAAGAACAAGAAGTCGATGAGCGATGGCCACAAACCATCCACCGTAGTGACTTCAATGAGGAGTTGAGTGATACTAATCACCTTCCTAAACGAGAATATTTGGGCTCCAGATGCCCATTATTTCCACAAATGGATCTTTGAGGTATCTGGAGACCATGAGCAAGAATGCACTTGATCAGCATTTTGGCTGGGGTAAAATCATCAATGACACCATCTCCCAAAGAGCACTTCAACAAGCTCTAACAACCGGGAAGTTCTACATGAATTCCTACGTTGCTACATCGTAGAAGGGATTTCGCAGGATTAGCTCGAAATGGGGTATGGCCCCAAGTCAAAATATACGAGTTCTACCCAGAGCTAAAGCTCGAGGCCAGCATCTCCCAGTTCTCCAAAATTAATGATGCCTTCTTCTATGAGGTAATCTACTTGCTGAGACCAAACATGAGACACGGTCGGACCAACCCAAGTGTGATTGCCGCTACAAAGAAATGGGGAGCGTTGTTCACACAATTCCCCACATTCACATACCTCGAGTGTGTGAATTTCGAGGGTGAACCAACTAAGCTGCCAAGGTATGTAGGGCCAAAGCTGATCCTCTTGCAGTTGTCAAGGCATCTGATCACTTACCATGAGAAGTGCATGAAGAGAAAGAAAGCAAGAACTCCGTTCCCCCTTACGGTTGGTCGATACACTCGCACCACACTTGCCAAAGCACGGAGATGTATGCTTTGAACTAGAGCTGCTGAATTTGAAGCACAACTTCCCGTGAGGCCGACCTTCAATCGCAGAGCTGCCTCCCAAAGGCAAAAATTGATCATGAGAAGTGATGAAGAGAAAAAAGGAGGAACCCCATTCCCCCTTACAGTTGGCCGATACACCTGCCCCACACTTACCAAAGCACGGAGATGTATGTTGAGCTAGAGTTGCTGAATCTAAAGCACAACTTCCTAGAAAGGCCGACCTTCAACTGCCGGAGTTGCCTCCCAAAGGCAAAAATTGATCCCATCCATGTTCCCGAGATCGAGGACATTTGGATCGACCTGACACATGAGATAGACATCGGGGAAAGGATCACTCCCGATTAGCTCTGGAGGAGATCATCCACTATGGGGTTGCCATTGTCCCAAAGGAATTCCAAGAGATTGATCAGGTTTACCTTGACACAGATGGGGACGATTGGCCATTCGCGGAGATCGACAGGGCCAAGGCGCCGAAAACCATTCAAGGAAGGGTTAAGCCCATGTTGCAACACACCGAACATTGATGCAAACAAAACGGTCTCACCTACCTCGGAGTAGATTTCACTACTCCTTCAAGAAGAGCACCTCCAAGACCAACCCATGTGCCAAAAGGAAAAGAAAAAGACAAGGAGGGAGAATCAAGCAAACAAGAAGAAGCTCCTGAAGGCCTTCCTTCTACTTCTGAGAAGCAAGCAGTTGACCTGGTGTCTCCAGGTAAGGAAGAAGAAACAACGGAGGTTTCAACGGATACATCCACTCCGGATGTTGTCACAACTACAACTGCCGAGGTACCCAGCGTCCCTTCTTCCATTTCCTCTCCTCCTCCTCCTGTAATTCAAGCATCCATTCCTATGGATGTGTCTTCTCCTCTCCCTTCCTCCCTTCCATCTCCCACCTCTTCCATCTTCTCCTCTCTCGCGGATCTGTCGCCCAGTATTCCCTCCATCCAATTGCAGATCCCTTCTGTTTCCATGTCCTTTTCTTCTCCTATAGTAACTCCAGGCCCCACAAGCAGCGGTGCGTTGGATTCCTTGTCAATGCCACCACCGAGTGTTTCAACATACTTCCCTGAGGCCTCTACAGTTGCTTCCCCTTTCACTCCCGTTTCTTCTTCTATTCCCTCTACTCCCACTCCCATAAGTCCTAGTTGGATTTCTAACCATCTGGGTCAGCATAAGAGAAAGGTTCCCATCGCACCCATGGACTTCTCCGTCATTCCAAAGAAGGGACCCAAGAAGCAGAAAGCGATAACTCGCTTTTCTAAGAGCACTTCGGGGGAGAGGGTCATGGAGATTGCTTACCTAGACCCCACCAAGGAAAAGAAGGATTTGTCTCCCACAGACTTCACAGTGACTCAAGTCACAATGGGGACCTCATCTGAAAGCCTACAAGGAGAAGCCTTGTGCACGGTGGATGCTCTCTACAAAAAGCTACAAGAAGCAAAAGAGGAGAAGAGAATACTCAAGGAACAAAACAAACATCTCCTCCAAGCATTGCAGAAAATGGGCAACGCTCCTCCTATGACTGCCGCCGAACCCATTGAAGTTCTCAGTCAGGATAAAATAAATGAATATGTTAAGATTGGTGAACAAGGCGCAGTAGTATCATCCTGGATTGAGCGAATCCTCAGAGATAGTGAGGAAATGATTAGGAAATTCACAGTGCTTTACCAGGATATAGATCAAGCAAATAAGGAGCTACAAGCAGTAGCAGGTTTTCTCTCCGAGGAGTTGGACAACGCCAGGTTGCAACATGAAACATTCCAAGCAATGGCTAATTGCTCAGTTGACCTATTAAAGGTCGGCATCATCAATCACCCGCGGGCACATAATAAAGCTCTCGTTGCATTAGATTACCGGGTTGATCAAATGGAATATATCCTGGAGAGGATAGATAAAATCAAGGATGAAGCCCTGGATGCACAATACAACATGGAGCGAGGCGATTCTGAAGATGTCACCAGGGATGCTCGGTGAATCATACACCTTGAGGGAAGCGGTGATGCATTCCAACGCTTCAGGCTATAGTCACTCAAGGTTTGGCACCAGAGGTCACTTTTGACCGAGAGTCAATCAATAACCTCTTGGCCTGCCGCGATTTCATTGGCTTCTTGATCGATGCATGCGAGGAGTTCACCGGGTTACCTGACAAGCTCAAGAACGAGAAAGAAACTTGCGAAGTCATTGGCGACCATTTCAAAGGTCCAGATCATGATCAACTTCAGGCAATGATCAACAAGTTTATGGAATATCAAGCGCAGTGTCACATCACCTCTCCTGATCAAAAGCAGGACACCAAGTTTGAGCAAAGAGATGATGAGTAGTTTCTCCTCTTGTGTATGCTTTGATCATTTTTGTAAAATATTTAAAAAGCTTGTTGGCATTTACGATGACATCATCCATGTTGCACCATGGGATGTTGCCATCCAAAAACTTGCCCAAAGTCAACTTTTGACTTTTTAGATATTTTGTAAATATCTTGTAAGATATTTTGTAAATAGTTGGTTTGTTTTTGTCTTCTTTCCTCTTCTCCTTCTATAAATACTTGAATACTTGTTGTATTCAAAGTGGTGGACATTTTTGTATGAAAAGAGAAGTGAAGAGAGAAAAACTTTGTGTTTTCTTGTAACAGAAGAAATATTAATACATATGCTCAGACTTTGTGCTCAATATATGTGTTATTTGCATCAGATCTTTCTTAAGTTAGATCTATGTTTTTATTCTGTTGGATTCATTCCTATTATCGTCATATGTTCATCAGTATTGCTTTATTTGTTTATGCAAGTAAGTTTGGCTCTGTTTACTACCAGCCCAAAGCATAAACCTTTTGACCTTTTCGTCTTGGAATTCTTTTTTTTTCTTCCTTCAGATCTACCTTCCTCCATTCCTTCCCTCCTACCTTTCTGTTCGTTGTTGGAACTACCTCTATTGGGATGAGATCCTAAACCCCCTTGAAGTTAAAATAGTGTAGATTTACACAGATTCTTGCTTGATAGATTAGCAATAAACCAATTTCGCTTTGTTGTCTCAAAGAGGGGCTATGCCCTACACACTATTGGCTGTTTTCCCAAGACCTGCCTAACCGACGCTTTTCGAACCAACAATCCCTATATAGATGTGGCTACGACTAGATTCCCTATATATAGATATGGCCTCCTCATCTACAACTAGATCGAGTCATATCATGTAGATAATAGATGATGTACGACTATCCCCATATAGATATATAGGGGCCGCGGATATAAGATATAGAGAGGGGGCCCTCCTCATCTCCGACTAGACATGAGATCGGCCCGAACCCCATGAGACTAGATTCAGTGGGGTTTATGATAGGAGAGTGGGCTCATGATTGGAGAGTGGATGCACAACCATATATATATGTATATATATAGATAGATAGATAGATAGGGCTATATAGATGGATAGGGCTGGGATTCTGGATCTGTATTTTGGGTGGGGCATTGGGCGTGAGTGCCCGAATGTAGAATATTTATAGGGGTGGGGGTCACCAGGATATATTAGATAGGGCTGGATGGATCTGTGTGGATGGATAGGTGTGGATGGCCCTGAACTATCTTATCTGCCACCCACCCATCCCATCCCCAGATCGATCGATCGATCAATCTATTAGATAGGGCGATAGGGCTGGCCCCGCCCCATCTATTCTGGATGGGGATGGATCCGAGAGGATGGCGATGGTGGATGGATGCCCGAGAAAGATAAGGGACCAGATAGAGTGGCTGGAGGGGGATGGGGATGGATAGGTAGGTGGGTATGGATAGGTGTATCCGTGGATGATCATGCCGGATCGGGGCCTCACCTGCCCTTTACTTAGTGATCTATTTGAGGCCGAGGCCCATGAGGTTCGAATCCTCATTCATCTCCGACCGGGCACTACGGCAAGACGTGAAACACCCGATCCCATTCCGACCTCGATCTGTGAAACCGTCTTGCGCCATATGTACTGATTACTCGGGAGACATGGTCAAAGCCCGGACTAGACTCTAGATTAGAGTCTATAGTAGAGTAGGCCGACAGATCTCTCCTCTCTATATACGTCCGTCCTATTGAATCTACCGGGATCTACCCATCTAATCTAGAGTCTCTACCCATCTAATCCAGAGTCTCTACCCATCTGTCTGTATCTCTAGTCAGATAAGAAGGGTCCCTAGTCTCTAGTCCCTAGTCTCTATAGTCGCCTACTCCCCTATATCTATATGGGAGCTCTGTCCCCCTATCTATATATCTCTCTCTAGTTGCCTATTCGGGTCCGGTCCCTCGGACCTATACCTATACCGACTAGACTAGAGCCCATAGTAGAGTAGGCCACTCGACCGGACCCCCTACCCCTACTCTCTATAGAGGAATGGTCGTCAGCCCACGAAACAGTTCACACAATATTCAAAAATACTAAGTGATATAACAATAGAACAAAAACAAGGATGTACAATGCTAGAACTGTAATGAAAGATTGTGTTATTTAAGAATTTACAAGTTTTGTACAATGATCCTAGAGGTCAGATGTATCGAGCCAACTATTCGATTAATAGCTATCATACATTAACATATAAGCTGAGTTGCAAGGTTCAAGTTCAAGTTCAAGTTTGACAAGGATAAAATTCGGTTCAAGTTCGCCCAATGGATAAAGTTCAAAAAATCGCCATTAAGTTCGAATAATAGAAAAACATAAAAACATATGAAATTATGTCAAACCACAATCTTAAACATGTAATATTAAGTTTTTAGACTTCATACTAACCATGTTATAGCCTTAAAGGCTACTTGTTACATCAAAAAGTTCCATATCATAAAAGAGCAAACATACTCTATAGCCTTATAGGCTACTTGCTACATCAAAAAGTTCCATATCATCAAGAGCACTTGGCTCATCAACATTATCATCATCACTAGATACAAGATATTCATGACTTTGTTAAACATCTCAAGTCTAAAGACTACCTTTGAGAAATTGATAGATATGTTGTAGCACTGAGAAAAACCTGATGAAGACCATGCCTTCACCATACATGAGAAGGGAAAAAAAGCACATGAGGCCTATACCGGAGCAGAAAAAAACTGGTAAACATTCTCGTTCACAAAAGACTTGCCTCATATGTGACAAGATTGGTCATGAAATTAAGGAATGTTGGTATAATGCATTCACCACTGGTTCATCCAACAACATGAATTAAACAACCCAGCCATCACCACAAGGATTGACAAAGAAGCCCCCATTCACATGCAATTAGAAAAAGCAGCCTTCCAAACAGCAGCAACACACAATATTGCCAAAGAAAACAATTTTTCTGACAAGGATTTTGTATATGTTGCACAAAGCAATGAGCAGATCACACCTCATATTTTTGTCTGGTACGTGGACTCTAGAGCAACTCGACACATGACAAGGAAAAATATTGGTTCACCAATCTGAATCATACACCAGATCAAGGCCAAGTGTATTTGTGTAATGATTCATCATATCGTGCCCAAGCTATAGGTGATATTTCTTTACCACTTGGTAAACATTAATGTAAAATAGCTGAAATCGTATATTTTCTGGGACCAACAAAACATACATTGTATATTAGTCAATTGCTCAATCACAATCTTAAGGTTGAATTTAATTGACAAAATGGAAAAACAATGTCTCATTTGTGACAAGTTTAGAAGCTCGAAAATTGTTGCAAGAGCTTCTAGTATAGGCAAAATGTTTCAGCTTGATTTTGTCCACAGATACTCAAGCTCGAGTTGTAAAAGATACAAATCCTGAAAATCTATGGCATTGGAGGTATGGACACCTCAGTATTGGGTATTTGGTTGCACTCCACAAGCATAATATGGTGAGAGTCCTTCTCTCACTAAAGATATCAAATGATATCTGCTCTAGTTGCTAGCTGATAAACATTGAACCCCCTTTGATATGAGTATTCGTCGGGCAATTGGACCTTAAGATCTGGTGCATGCCAATTTGTGTGGTCCCATGAATACAAGTTCTAGTGGCTTCAAACATTTTCAATTATTTGTTGATTACTCACAAAAGTTGTGGATATATTGCCTGAAGACAATCTCATCATCACATTCATGTCGTTGTTATGTCCCTTAAGGGCACAAAATAATGAATTCTGGATATTCACATAAACCCTTATACCAAATATGCAACAAACAGATTTTTATTCAAACCCTTATCAATAAAAAGTACAGCAGTCTGACTTCTTGCTTTTATTTATGGAAAACCAAGTAGAGATACCCACAAGGGGCAAAGCCTTTAGAAATCCACTTGGCACATGAATATGGAAGAAAATAATTTTTACAATCAGCAAATGAATTTATTTCAATTTATTTCTGAACTGAAATTAAAAGAGGAATACAACTGACTATTTGATGCCAAATCTGAAGAGAGAAGGGCTGTAGTTTCTGTCCTAGGGCAGATTAGGGCCTTGTGCAAGCCCTACCACCAAATGCACCACCCAAAACCCCTGCAACAACTCCCACAAGGGTTCAATCCACTCCCTTAGGGATTCGCCCAGCTCTAAAAGACCTCAAAACACTCTCAAAATGCCCTCCAATGCTGCTACCACTGAATGATGGCTGCCCTAGCTGATATAAGACTGAAAATCTGATCTCTTGTGGATGCCCTAGCTGCCAACCACTGAAATTCACCTTAAATTTGTGCCCTAGCTCTAATTAATTGAAATGAAGCTCAGATGTCACGGTGACCTCTGAATGAAATCACCAGAAGAAACTAAGAGTTTTCATCCCCAAAATTTGTAGGCCAAAGAGTGTTTTCATCCTCAATAGCTGAAGGTTGAAGCAACAAGCTCAACTTTCCAGATAGAAATGAAGATATGGCAAAAGTTCCCCAAAATGACCCTCATCGACCTCTTTTATGAATTTGCAAAGCACAATCCCTAAGGAAGAACTCCCAAAGGGGTCAATCAAAGTCGATTTCACTGCTATGTTTCACTTTATGGCTCATCAAGTCTATTTTGAAGTTGACTTTGCCTCTTAAAAGGCGAAATTCTATTTTAATGATATAATCATAAGTTGCTTTTATAAAAACAATATAAAATCACTTTGGCAACTTAAATTGTATCGCCAAATTATTTGGGCTTTAAGGGTCTTCTGGAGAACTAGCTTTGAGAAGGGAACATTACAGTCCTCCCCTCCCAAATTGGTTTGCCCTCGAGCAATGCATAGTTCAGCTCTTACTCTCTTTTAGACTAAACCCTCCTGCAAATACCAGGGTCCCAAATCAATCTTGGAAATTGGCAATTCCCAATCCATGCTCGCTTTGTGAAACAATTGACTTTTGTTACACCCTTCTGATATGATTAGGAACTTTTGTACGGATGAAGCTCCTTCAACATCCTCAACAAGTGCATCTAGAATGGGTGAATCATGAATCAATTGGGATCTAGAAAGAGTACTACCATCTATGATACCCTCCATTTTGTTTGTTGAGATTGATGTTGAAACTATGTTAGTGATCCCTTGGAGTACTACTTCTCCCCCATCTGATTTAAATTTCAGCTCCATAATCTGATAGTTTTGGGTGAATTCTCCCAAAGAATGCAGCCATTGTACTCCTAATACCAAGTCAGTCTCTTTCAGACTAACCACATAAAAGTCATCACTCATCTGATGTTCACCCAAGGTGATGCTGAGTTGTTCAACCTTCTTCTTGCAAGGCATGGAAAAGCCATCTGCTATAGTGACATTGAAACCTTTTACGTCCTTTATCTCCAACCCTCTTCTATTTACCAATCCTTCATCTATGAAATTGCGGCTTGCCCCACTATCAATCAATACTATAATATCTTGCTTGAGAAGAACTCCACGAACTTTAAAGGGTTGATATTGTGGTGTGCATGCAAGTGTAGCAAGAGTGTTGCCCTTAATTTCTAGTTCTTCTGAACTGGACTCTCCATCTGATATGACCTCTATGTAGTAAACATGTCCTTTGCCTAGGCAACGATGACCGTGTTCATGGATCCTTACATAGTTCATCTCTTACTCTCTTTTAGAATCAACCCTCCTGCAAATACCGGGTTCCCAAATCAATATTGGAAATTGGCAATTCTCAATCCATGCTCCGCTTTGTGAAACAGTTGATTTTTGCTGCACCCTTCTGATATGATTAGGAACTTTTGTACCGGAAAAAGCTCCTTCAACATCCTCAACAAATGCATCCAAAATGGGTGAATCATGAATCAATTGGGATCTAAAAAGAGTACTACCATATATGATACCCTCCATTTTGTTTGTTGAGATTGATACTAAAATTGTGTTAGTGATCCCTTGGGGCACTACTTCTCCCTCATTTGTTTAAATTTCAGCTCCATAATCTAATAGTTTTGGGTGAATTCTCCCAAAGAATGCAGCCATTGTACTCCTAATACCAAGTCTTTTTCAGACTAACCACATAAAATTCATCACTCATTTGATGTTCACCCAAGGTGATGTTGAGTTGTTCAACCTTCTTGCAAGGTATGGAAAAGTCATCTGCTTTCAATGACGTTGAAACCTTTTACATCCTTTGTCTCCAACCCTCTTCTATTTACCAATCCTTCATCTATGAAATTGTGGGTTGCCCCACTATCAATCAATACTATAATGTCTTGCTTGAGAAGAACTCCACGAACTTTAAAGGGTTGATATTGTGGTGTGCCTGCAAGTGTAGCAAGAGTGTTGCCCTTAATTTCTAGCTCTTCTTCTGAACTGGACTCTCCATCTGATATCACCTCTATGTAGTGAACATGTCCTTTGCCAAGACAATGATGACCGAGTGTCCATGGATCCTTACATGAGAAGCACAAGTTATTTCTCCTTAATTCATTTCTGGTCTCTTCTTCTTTTGTCCTTGGCTGCCTAGAAGGTGTTGTTTTTAGCTGCCCCAAAGGTGTTGTTCTTGGTTGCTCAAAAGGTGTTGCCCTTGGCTGTACCGTAGACTAAGAATTTCCCTTTGGAGCTGATGTTTCCAGATCCAATGCCTTTTTAATTGCTTCTTGAAGTGAGAGAGGGTTAAAAGCTCTTACTAACCCTTTGAGTGGGTCAGCCAACCCCTCTACAAACAGCACTATAAGTCTCCTTTCAGACACATCCAGCACCATCACGGATAGCTTCTGAAACTCAGCCACATAGTTCTCCACTGTGTTGTGTTGCTTCAATTGTGCCAATTCTCTAAAATAAACTTCCAGATCAGTCCTATCAAATCTTTTCATGAGTCTTTGGCTGAATTCTTCTAAAGTGGAGATTGATCCATGCCCTTGAGTGACCATACCATGGTACCACCACTCATGTGCCACTCCCTCCAAATGAAGTGTGACAAATTTGAGAGCTTCTTCCTCATACATAGGATTCAAAGACAAGTAGGTATCCAATTTTTGTAGCCATGACCTAGTTGAACACTTACCTGATCCATCATATGTGGGAAGAGTTATTTTCCCCAATTGGTGTTGTATGTCCATTCGTGGCTGATCTTGTTGATGTCTCCTTCCTTTTTGTGCTTGTTCCTTGTCTTCAATTCATAATACTCCATGAAAGACATGTCATGGTGGATTGTTGAACTTAGAGCCAAGTACCCTTCATGAAACTGTTCCATCTCATCCTCTTGACAAGACGGTGATTGATGTTCCCCTCGATAGAGCTTCTTCTTGCCCTCTAAAACAGGGTGTTCTTTATGCCCTCGACTGTGTTGCTTCCATCAGTCATGTTTCTTACTCCACGATTGTGTTTCGTGCCCTCGACTGTGTTGCTTCCATCATTGGCTTTGTCTTGCTTCCACGACTGTGTTTCGTCTGCTTCGTGGGTATGTTCGACTCCTCTACCCTACGTCTGTATCTTTCTTGAGGGGATTCGTATCTGGTTTTTCGTGCCCTTCCTTTGCCCCATGACTGTGCTTCGTGCCCTCGTTTTTGGGTCTTCCATCTCAGATTCGTGGCTCGAGGCTCATCCATCTGTATCGTGGCATGCATTGTTTGCTTCGTGGGTTAGTTCGACTGCTCAGGAGGGCACGAGAGTGTATTCCAAAATCGTGGCTCTGGTTCTGCCTACATCCTCCATTGTTCTCCCTGCTGGTTATCAGTTTGAAATACCCTTGTTGGGTCTGAGTTTTTGGTTCAAATTGTATGCAAACGTACAGTACTCAGCAAGTATTGAATGAAATGGGGGATTCCCCCAGCTCTCCCCTCGTCTTGACACCATTACAAGCGGTTCATCCTTCACCGATGTCTCCTTCCACTTCCGTCGTTGCAGTAACCCCCTCAGCTGGGAAAAACGAACCAGGGCAGCAAGATTTACCCAACATCATAGCGGAATTACTACGCAGGCTTGAGATAGTGGAATCATCTAACAAAATGCTACGAACTGAGGTATTTGAACTGACATCCCGAATGGAGAGAGCTGAAGCGAACAACATCACACTGCGCAGGCAACTTACAAATATCACGACCCAGGCCATTCCTATAGGTACCAACAACCAATTACATGCAGAAATTTCAGACTTGAAGCACAAACAGGAAGAGATTCAAACCCAACATGAAAATCTCAAGAAACAATCGGATTCATGGGCACAAATAGTGAAAGGTAGAGACCAAAACACCTCTCCTCTTACCGTTGTGGAGGAAGTTGTGCAGGCAAAACTTGTGGAAGAAAGAAACAGACGAGCAAGAGAGCTCAATCTCAAGGTAAGAGGGCTGCCCACACCTCCTCCTTCTAATCCTTTCGCCATTGCTTCTGATTTCATCACAAATAAGTTGGGGTTGTCGGAAGTGCAAATTGATAGGGCATGGCTTGGTCTTGATTCTACCCTCTTCCTTCGCTTCAAATCAGCAGATGACAGGCTTCGGGCTCTTAGGGCTAAACGGAGACTATTCTCACTCCCGGATAAAATCTTCCTTGATGAAGATCTCACTAGAGCCCAGGTGGGCGAACTCAAACAGTCTCGGGAGTTAGTCATGGCAGCCAGGAAGGCTGGTAAATGGGCGGTGATTCGAACCTCAGACCAGTGATTCGAGACACTTTCCCTCCTGGTTGGGCTCCCGGTTGACGGTCCCGCTGGGAGTGGCGTCATAACAGGGGCATTTCCATGTCATGTTGGATTGGAAAATAGGTCTTACTGGTCCTAGCCTGGTCTTCTACAGGTTGCAGTGGGTTATTCAGACTCTTAGTTACTGGGCATCGGGGCTTCGCGAGTTACTTCCAGCCAGCCTTGTTTGTGTGGTGATGGTGTTGGGGGTGTTGCTCCCTCTTCCGCTCACCCCCCACCGTTATCCTCTTCTCCCTTTCTGGGTTCTCCGCACTTGTTGCTTCCTTCTCCTCTTCTCCATCTCTTTTTGTATTTCGGGCGACCCATTTGGGTCCTCTCGCAGGTTCTTTTTGCTTTGTACTCTACAGTCCCATTGACCTACTTTTGTGGTCATTTGTCGGACATTAATAATATTATCTTATCTTATCTTCCCTTTGCAAAAACTTAGCTCTAAAAGTCTTCGAAGGAGGGTTGATTGAAACTATTTCATTAGCGGAAGAGATACCCTCTCTTGGATTCCCCTTGTTCTCAATAACACCCTGTATAGTTTGAATTAATTCTATCGTAGATGCCATCATAGTTCTTTGGAAGCTTTATTCCATCTCCCTTCAATTCCATACCATTAACTCTTATAAGTAACTCCTCTCATCCATAAGAGGGGGTTTGAAACAGTTTCATCTCATCCTCTTGATGAGACGGTGATTGATGTTCCCCTCTAATAGAGCTTCTTCTTCCCTTTGCAAAACTTAGCTCTAAAAGTCTTCTAAGGAGAGTTGATTGAAACTATTTCATTAGCATAAGAGATACCCTCTATTGGATTCCCTTGTTCTCAATAACACCCTGTATAGTTTGAATTAATTCTATCATAGATGCCATCATAGTTCTTTGGAAGCTTTGTTCCATCTCCCTTTGATTCCATACCATTAACTCCTGCAAGTAACTCATCTCATCCGTAGGAGGGGGTTTATGTTCCCGCTCTCCCATGGCGTTTTTTGTTGGTGTTCTCCTTTGGTAATACTTGAGGCCTTCCTCACCGGTGTGCATTCAAATTGACTTATCCTCATAATGTCCTTTAAGGGCACAAAAGAATAAATTCTGGATATTCACATAAACCCTTATACCAAATATACAACAACCAAATTTTTATTCTAACCCTTATCAATAAAAAGGACAGCAGACTGATTTCTTGCTTTTATTTGTGGTAAACCAACAAGTAGAGATGCCCACAAGGGGCAAAGCCTCTAGAAATCCACTTGGCACATGAATATACAAGAAAATAATTTTTACAATCAGTTGGTGAGTTTATTTCAATTTATTTCCCAACTGAAAGTAAAAGAGGAATACAGTTGACTATTTGATGCCAATTTTGAAAAGAGAAGTGCTGTAGTTTCTGTCCTCTGGCAAATTAGGGCCTTGTGCAAGCCCTACCACCAAATGCACCACCCAAAAACCCCTACCACTGCTCCCACAATACAGTTGGTGAATTTATTTCAATTTATTTGCCAACTGAAATTAAAAGAGGAATACAGTTGACTATTTCATGCCAAATTTGAAGAGAGAAGCGCTGTAGTTTTTGTCCTCTGGAAAATTAGGGCCTTGTGCAAGCCCTACCACCAAATGCACCACCCACAACGGTTCGATCCACTCCCTTAAGGGATCGCCCAGCTCTAAAAGACCTTGGAAACACTCTCAAGATACCCTTAAATGCTGCTACCACTGAATGATGGCTGCCCTAGCTGATATAAGACTGAAAATCTGATCTCTTGTGGATGCCCTAGCTGCCAACCACTGAAATTCACCTTAAATCTGTGCCCTAGCTCTGATTAACTGAAATGAAGCTCAAATGTGACCTCTATATGAAATCACCAAGGAGAAATTGAGGGTTTTTGTCCCCAAAATCTGTAGGCCAAAGAGGGTTTTTGTCCTCAATAGCTTAAGGTTGAAGCAACAAGCTCAACTTTCCAAACAGAAATGAAGATATGGCAAAAGTTCCCAAAATGACCCCCATCGACCTCTTTTATGCATTTGCAAGGCACAATCCCGAGGAAGGGCTCCCAAAAGGGTTGATTCGTTTCAATATTAACAAAGAAGTGTAACAAACATATGCAAAAAAATTGACTTCAACCCAAGGCCTATCCCAAGCACCTGCTTGGGGATCCTCACTTGGTTGATGGAGAAAGCTCACTTATCTCCAGAAACCTCTGATGGACAGGCTCCTTATCCAAAAATTGCAAGCAGGAAAGGCAAATAGGTCAGTTTGACAGGGAAACTACAGCTCATCAATGCCAATTTACATAATATTTGTCCTCGGAATCCCTACAAAAAATCTGTTAATAATCAACAAGAGTCAGACGAATTGTTTTTGGAACAGAACTTATGACCATGAGAAGATTCCACTACTGAAGTGGGACAAAATGTGCCTCCCAAAGCTTGAGGTGGTGCCAGACTGAGAAGTAACATCTTGATAACTAAAGCTTTGAGTGGTAGACTCCTCTGCAGTGGGAATGACAGGCTTGGGTGGTAAATGTTGCCTCCCTCATTACAAATAGGCTTCTCACTGCAGCTAATTCACTCACAGGTTCCCTCTTATGGAACCATGAAATATATAACAACCTTCTGTGGGGAAATAAAACCAAATTTAATCTCCGATTCAAACTAGGCAACTTAGTTTCATACCAAATATCATAACAAAACAATCTCACATCCAGCTGAAACAAAGAATCATGAATATGAGTCCCAGCCTAATCAACAGGCATCAAAATTGTTAAAATCAATAGATATATAAAACAACAAAAGATAATATATACACATATGTGACTAAACATTCACATGGCGAACCACTACAAATGCAAATGCATCAAGGACCAAATCAATGCAGAACTTGATTGTTATTAATAATAAAATATCAATTTCGATTTCATTCACCTTAGGAAAAGGCATGGCTATTTAAGAAGGAATTTTACATGATAATAACTCAGTTATGTATCATGGATATTCTGAGAACAGAATAAAAATGCAAACCCAACTGGTATAAAGGATTCTTAAAACAGAAAACATGAAATCTACAGAAAGAATTTGTTTTGGAAATGTGAGTTCTACTTTTATATAAAACCCAGGTATCAAGAAATTTAATAAACACAGGTGGAATATTGAGTAAGTGCTGTACATATCCATATAGCATAAAATACTAAAGCAGAGAAATACTGAAGACTTTATGAATGAGCACCTGTGGAGGAATCAACTGAGGTGGTCCCTGACCATAGAAAATTTGTTGCCCAAGTCCAGGACTACCTGGAGGATACATAGGCAAACTAGTTGCCGCAGGTGGTTGCATGCCAACTGGATTCCGAACAGCAAACTGAGCCTGATAAGAAACCAAAAAAATCAAGGATTGATTAAAACATTAACTATTACTCTCAAAGTTTAATAGGATCATTAGTTTAAAACTTCCATAACACAATTCCTTAGAGCACTTTCATTCAATTCTGAAACAAAACCGTTCCACAAAATGAACAGCCTTTTCTGAGGTATCAAATCATATACAAATGTAGCGTACACATATGAAGATAAAGACAGCTAATTAAATCAATATAAACACAAAATATGGTCTGTGTTCGGATTGTAATAACATAATACTATTTCACTTAATAACACAAAATCCATAACCAATTGGGACAATCTTTACTTAAGGAATCGATTCACATGTATTCCTTAGAGCACTTTCTTTTAACTCTGAAAAAAAAAAACATTCCAAAAATGAACAGCCTTTTTGAGGTATCAAATCATATTACAAATGTAGTGTACACAGATGAAGATAGCGACAGCTAATTAAATCAATATAAACACAAAAATATGGTCTGTGCTCGGATTGTAATAACATAATACTATTTCACTTAATAACACAAAATCCATAAACAATTGGGACAATAGTTACATAAGGAATCGATTCGCATGTATAGGCTAAATAGATTTTGAGCCAACCCACTTCCTAATGTTGTTCAGCAATAAATAAAAATACGGGTAGCCAATCCATGTGCAACAATTCCTTACAATTTAAGTGTTATTTCCAGAGAAGAATGTTTCACCTAACAGCCTGGAAGAACTAAGAGAGGAACGTGTGCCTAAAAACTATTCAATGAGATTGAACCAAAGAACCCATAAATTAGAGGACTGCACAGATATGTCTCAAAAACTGTTATATGACTAAATCCCCATATATTAATAATTACTTCTATTTACATCTATGTTCCACCAAGTTTCCGGGACGGGGACAGCAGGGGACGGCTATTAAAAAATAAGGGAAAATTTAAAAAATATAGGAAATTTCAAATATTCATATGATAACATTGCTAAAGCAAACCTTAATACATAAAATTAGAGTTGAATTGAGATTTCACATAAGATTTATCATTTAACCTTAAAAATATAGGAAATTTCAAATATTCATATGATAAGTATAACACATTGATAAACTTAAACTTAAAGCATTCCTCACTGTTTTCTTGCATGAAAACTCCCCATTCGTGTAGGAAAAAATTGGTTTGTAACAAGAATATGATATACCAAGATTGAAGACCAAAAGGTCTGGCATTTTGTGGCGTATTTCTATGGAAAGAAAAGCGCTACAATATATTTTCTTGTAGACATCCATAAAGGAAATGTTGATCGAACTGTTTGAATTGTGTGGTGGCATATAAATTTATTAAGGATGGATGATAAACAACATGCAGGCTTCAAAATTCAAAATAGAAATCACACGATAAGAATCCTATCAATGTCATGTAATCTAAAGAGACTACAAGTATAAGCTCCATACTTTATAATAGAACTATTTTATTCATTTCTCTCACAACTTATAGATTATACCAATGGATGATAACTAAGACTAACCACACATGACTTCTTAAAGGTCTGCTGTTGACCATTTGAACGAAGCCAGCATGCAACTTTGATTGAAGATATCCAAAACAAAGGGGTGACATTTAATAACATATAAAGTATTTCTCTCAATTATAATAGCAGAATATACCAGCCCATTTCATCTTCAATCTCCTCAATTATCTAATCAATGCAGACCATTGATTTAAATATAAACATTGTTTTGGTAACCAACTATTTTTTGTTATTGTTAATCTCTTGTTGGCTTTTAGTAGTGTCTTATCGACTCTTTTGTTATGTTTAGTTGTAGTTGACAGTTGTGTTTTAACCAAAAACCATTGGATCTTTGATTCTTTTGTCATATAAACAGAATGATTCATTTCAGGGGAAGGGCACTGATGTGACAGTTCCTCCCTGTACCAAGTGATTGTATTGAAGTTTGAACACTACCTTATGCAATAAATTTGTTATTTAGAAATGAGCTTCTTTTTTGTTTTGATGTTTGTTTTAGGTTTAGGGCACTTAGAAATGAAAGTGGGGGTCCTTGTGGGCCCCCACATTGCTTTACTTTTAATTAAAAGTGTGTTTTAAAAAAATAAAAGTGTTTTTAAGGCTGTTTGCTGGACGTCCCCGATACGTTTAGGGGACTTCTAGCCATCCCCTAAACGTACCGGGGATGTCCAGCCGTCCCCTGCCGTCCCCTATTTTTTTTTGACGTCCCCGGGACGTTTCCTAAAATTTGCAAAGTTTGGGGACGGGAAGGGGACGTTTCCTACCCATCCCCGAGGTTCCGAAACGTCCTCAATACAAGGACGAGCTAAAAAAACATAGGGCCGCGTCCCCATGGGACATAGATTTACATGTTTTAGTTTCACTAACTTTCATAAACCATTTCTAGAATAGGGATGAAACCTTATTATACAAATGCCTTAGGTCTATAATTATGTTTAACAACACTTTTGAAATAGCAAGATATGTAATCATTAGTAAGAAGTAGGGATTTGTAATAGTTTCGAGTCTATGACTATAGTCTATGGTTCAAAATAACTAAAATGACAGCTATCTTTGGCCTCTTTTCTTTGTTTCTTGTTTTCTATTTGGTCTTACACACCCTACAACCTAGTCGGGATTTTACTAATTTATCTTTTATGGCTCTAGACACCAACGCCCAGCCAAGACAATAGCACCCAGGCGCTCATGTTCCCTCTGGCGCGCCCGACCCTTTTCTACCTCACTCGCTCTTTTGGGGTCTCTTTTATCTTTTGGGCATCTTTTTCACTTATGAGTCGGCCTTCCAGTTGTCAATTACTGAAATTCAAACAAGGGAATCATATAAATACATAGTTATGTGTTCAAAATAAAGGACCAAGCACTAAGCATTACTATCATCACCTAAGCTTGCATTCAAAAGGCACCTAAAGCACTCTAAAGCATCCATCTAACATCCATTCAAGGGACAAGGACTGCAACAACTCTGCATACACAGCATAGGAAGGGGAAGTTCATTATATTCCATCCACACATTCTACTACATTGCTACATTTAACTACAGCCCGCTATCAAGTGCAACTTGCACAAGGGCATCCTAGGGCACAATTTCTACACAAACTCACAAGAACTACATGGAGTCTAAGATGTAGTGCAACGCTTGGTCGTAAGTTCACTCTCGGGGTGACCACCGAGGTCAATCGACTCCCCATAATGCATCTTTCTTTTTAGGTTTGATGTGGTTTATGGGCTTGTGCAGGTGAACTTCTCTTTTGTAGATTACGGTACCTTCGACATTCAAGGAGCGACTCTCGGCGATCAACAGAAGCAACAACAATCTTACGACACAATAAAAACCAGATTCTAATCATTTGCACCTGCAAGCGCCTGAGCGGTCTTCAGCGCCCAAGCGCCCTGTCCCCACCGTGGGCGTCCGTGTCCGACCTCATTCCCGCATATCAAATTTATACTGAGCATTTATGACACTCTGCCCAACTTGTTCAACACTTTTCCCACTTCAAATCAATCTCATACTGCACGGAAATCAACTAAGTCCTATGTCCTTCTTTGCTTAGGATTTCATATTTTAAATCTTAGTTTGTGTCATTCCTCTATTTTAGCATTTATGCTTCAATGACTCTCTAATATTAGATTTAATTCAATTTAAATTAAATCACTACCCAACGAATTTCTAATGTCCTCGGGACGGGGAGATGCCCTATGTTGCCGGGATACGGAGTACAAGTACCGTGCACGGTTCGGCAGTACGAGACATCTTGATACGTCCATACATATATATTAAAAAATTAAAATATATATATATGTACATCTACTCATTTTACTCATTTTTTAGTCCATAAAAAACTGAAATAGTAATACAAAACTTGAATCAATGTTCAAAACATTCAATATACTTAAGACTTTGCATTTTTATTGATCATGTGGCTGCCATACATATGATATACGAATATCATGTCAACATGAATACGAACAAAACTTGAAATTTGAAAAATATACTAGGATCCATGTTCAAATTTTCAAAACATACAATATACTTAAGATTTTACATTTCATTGATCATGTGGCTGCCATACATATGATATAGGAATATCATGTCAACATGAATACAAACAAATCTAGAATATATCATCTAGATTTTCCTCAAAATCAAGTTCTTGTGTGCCACTTGCGCTAGCTCCACTCTCATTATAGCTTTTTATAGCTTTTTGTGGTGATTAGGGTGTTTTATTTTATTCATTTTATTTTTAGGGTTTGGTTTTATGCATTAGAAAAGTCAAAAAAAAATTAAAATGAATTAAAACCTTTAAAAGACGTTTTTAAGGAGGGATACACCACGGATACATGTGGGTACATCCGGGTGCGTGTGGGCGTGCACTGTGTTGTACCCTAGAGGTACCCACACGTATCTCATATCCGTATCTATCAGGCAGGATTTGTGGGGGCACAGCGTATCCTGGCAAGATAGGAGATGCCAAAAAGGAAGAGGGAAATTCAAGAGGCAGACCCAACCTAGCATTTTGAAGACTACCACAATGGAGTGGTAAAAATTTGGAAACCAAGGAGCAATAAAAGCCCTGAGCTACCCTAACCCAAACCCAAGGCCCTTTTTCAAAAAAAATCGTAGTCATCATCTGTGAGGAACTGAACTATAAAGAAACCTTTAAAGCACAAAAGAACATCACAGCAGTTGACCCAATTGGAGTGAATTCATTGATGAAGTTCTACTATATTTGGCCAAAAACCATTAAACCGAAAAATAATGGCTCCATATTTAAGGGAAGCAAAAAAATCATTTACCTCAGGGTATTTGACTCCCAAAGAGGGCACCTTGTTAAATTTCTCAACAATATATGGACTATGCATGACAGAGTTGTGTTGCAAAAGATCCAAAAGCCTGAACAGCATCTTTGTAGGAAGTTGCCCTAGCAAACGCCCCAAATCCAAGAACCATAGGCGTAATTGGTGGTAACCCACAAAGCTCCTCTATGCCCTAGCTCCTCCTGTGACCTCAAGTGTTTGAATTTATTAGTTATCCAACCTTTGGTCCTCCGATAAAGGCTTCTATATTTGGGAAAAGTCCAAAACCATTTTAATTTTAAGCATTAGAAAAGAAATATCTAAGTGACAAAAAGGGAAACGCGAGTATGCATTTCCTTCATTGCCCCTTTTCTATTATACTAAAGATTAAAAAAAAAAAGTAGTTTGACAAACTTCTTTTCTTTTATCTTACGATGAAGATTTTTAATTTTCTATGTTTTTATCGTCAACCTTTTTATCTTTCTATTCTATTGGATATAAGTATCCAATAAATTATTTCCTGAATCAACATTACTTTATTTATCTCCCACTTGTTTTTTTATAAACAAATTTTCTACTCTACCTTTTGTATTTATATGTAAATAACAATTATTTCTTCATTTTTATGGAAATTTAGTTTATTTTCCTATCCACACTAAATAGTTGAACTCTCCCATAATGTTAAAATAAAAATTAGTGTAAGAATGTGAACCAAAAAACCATATAAAACCTAGCCACAAATAAATTTCTTGAGCCAATTGTAGTTGCCTATATAATCTTAATAAACAAAACTATTTTATACATATTTTAGAAAATAAATAAAAGTTACAAAATTATTAAATTATCTTCATAAAATTAAATGTCTCTATGTTTCAAAGAATGGGTTGTATATTACATCTTTTACATGCTAAAAATAAAAAGTGCATTTTGAAAAATTCAACTTTTATCTTCCTTTTTGGACAATATAAGCATATTAGTTTTTTTAAACCCGACATGTTAATTTCCTCGTGGCATCTAAAGGATGAGGATAGAAAATTTGACAAGGTAACTATATGACTATATTAGAGGGAAAGTGGCAAATGTTGGAATATTGAGGTGATCAAGCGAGCTAAGTGAAGCTTATCGAATCAAAGTAGCCATGAAAATATACAAAGAAATTGCGTCGTTGATATTTATCGGTGAGCACGATAAAATGATGAATTCAAATTAGTTTAGTACTCAGAAAGATGTTACAATTATTTAGGATCTAGTTTAGTAATCAGAACTTGTATTGTAACTCAGAGACATTGAAGATGTAAACTTCCATTCACTGCTAACAACCTGTATGTCTAATTCTGGACATTAATAGTGTAGCATTGGATGATGGCATGAAAAATATTGAGGTTACCAAAATGCTTATCTTTGTTCAGCATTTATAATAATGGAAAAAACAACCTAAGCAATGGGATAACATTAGATTTCTTAATATAATTTTATCAAAGGCTGAAATTCAAAACCAAATGTGCAGTTGTACAATTTAATATTGGCAAGAACTTCGAACCAAGGACAGAGATTTATTGGATTAACTTGGGGATGTTCATTATTAAGAAAGGATCTTTTGAGGCAAAATTTTGTAATTTATTCTGTTGATTTAAGTCAAGTTTTGAAAAACAATTTCCCAAGATATTGTTAAAATGCATTGCCTATTTATTTGGAGCATGCTGAGGTAAACTTTGCAAAATAAAATTGATTCATTATGGTTTTTATGAAGAAAAGTTCTTTATTAGGAAAGGATCTTTTGAGGCAAAATTTTGTAATTTATTCTGACGATTTAAGTTAAGTTTTCCCGTATGGAAAACAATTTCCCAAGATATTGTTGAATTGCATTGCCTATTTATTTGGAGCATACTGAGGTAAATTTTGCATAAATAAATTGATTCGTTAAGGTTTTTGTGAAGAAATCTATAGTTTGAGCAATCTTGTATCTATGGGAGGGTTTTGGTGTAATTTTGAGCAGTTGCAACTTTTGAGTTGTTGCTAGGTCAAAATTTCTTGTGAAATAAGGCCTTTGAAATTAAAGTGAACATTAAACTTTTGTTATAAAGAATTAATACTAAAATTTGGAACAGTCAAGAGCAGTGTAATGCTCCTTTTTATGAGGAATACAGACAGGATCCAGGGAGAGACCAGCAATGGCCGTAAACCTTCAAACTTGACAAAGACTCCTGAATCTGCAAAAAACCAGGCATAGGCCTGCAACAATATATTGCAGAATAATTTAATTCACTCCCCTTATTCCGTCAATACATGAATTCCTATTAAACAGGCTTTGGAAAATAATGTTTCAAACAAATGTTGTTTGAACAGCTTCATACGAGTATAACCAAGTTGGGAAATAAACTTCATACGGTGTGAACATGAAAATGACTAACAAGCTGGAAAACAACCCGAATTATTTCCTACCTTGTGTAGTATGAACACAACTCTAACACTTTTTAAAATAAACTTTGAAGGTTTTGAAAACATCCACAGCCTTTGAAAGTGTACAAAGGATGGATAAGTATTCGGTTCACAATGACATACCAAGTATGATAACAATCCAAGTACATCCATTGTAATTAATACTCAAATATGAGAATGGTGGAGAGCCAATAGTGAAGTTTCTTTATTTTTATTTTTTAAATCACTTCTCATGATTTAAGAATTGACACTAAGTCAACTATCTTGTTTCATGCCTTTTTAATCTATTTTAACTGTTTATGATTAAATTTAAGCTTCTTTTTTGGCTCGTCTTTTTTTTTTTCTAGAAAAAGGGAGTTTTTATAAATAAGGTTAAATGTTATCCCAGAAAAGGGAATCAGTTCTGCAATTATATCAAAGTGGCTATGACTTTAATAGCCACTTGAAGAGATGTGAACCAGGCAAACCAAACAGCAAGCCATGAACTATCAGCCACAATTGAACCTCTCGAATAATTTAGGAATGCTATAGACATCACAATTATACATTTTGAACCTTGTTCTTTACGCGACTCTGCACATTGGTAGTCCATATTGCGGTCACCATAGTAGTTAAAAGTTGAAATTAATGTTACCAGTTTGATAATGGGTGTGATGGAAGGGGAAAAAAATCACATTAGTTTTTAAACCCACATGGGGCAGCTCACTGAGTAGCAAACATTCCCATTAGGATAGCCAAGCACAAGCCCAGATTCCAGTCATTGATTCCATGTAGAGGACAGCGTTAGAAAGGAGCACATGGAGGTAGGAGAAGGAATCCTGTTCCAACTCTTACACGCATGTGGAAGTGCCACTTTAAACAACTATTGCATGACTTAGGTTATCAAGAGAACAAATATACAAGGGAAAATCAGACTATATATTCATGGCATTCTTACACAACTGCCACAGCACATAAAACCTTGAAAGTATGCATATGGTATAATTCAAAGGAATTTTGGGGTATTTTAACTCATATTATAGATGAATTTGCATATTACACAGAGCAATGTTACAATGGATGTCCAGGTCTATAGGGTATTCTCAATTGACTCTGGCACATCTACTGCAATTTGTGTCTTAAAAAATAGCGCGATCGTCAACAAAGTTTGGAATATTTTGGTGCCCACCACTTATTGCATATACAGTGATAGATTACTTCGTATGAGGTAGCAGATATAGGGAATATGTTATAACTTGGAATCAAAGTAGATGGACACATGAGTTTAAAATGATTGCATCATTGGTAGCTTGATTTTTCTAATAATTTCTTCCTTCTCATTTTCACTCTTCGTCTCTTAATGATGATTGAAATTGTTATATATATAATCCACTTGGGTTTTGGGAACTGGTCATCTACCATTAGATTGAATTATAGGTTATGAAATATCTAGAGTTCTAGAATTTTAGGATTTTCAAAATAATATATACAAAGCTGAAAAGTTAGTAAATTGAATTATAGTTATAAGGCCACTGCATTTATTTATTATATCACTATTTTTGTTAAAACGCTTTTATGACCCTCATAGGTTATTTAAAGATTAATGGATCTAATACCAAATGTGATAGCCCTTTTTTCAGTATAGAATTTATTTTTATTACACCGAAGGCGTTCCCCCTATGGTAAAGGACCTCCGGACGTTTCTACAGTGGTGTTAAATTTGATGGCCTCCCGAGCGTTTTCCCAATGTGATTAATTTTGAAGGCCTCAATGACAGTTTCGATAGCCTTCTTGACGTTTTGGTATTCATGGCTATTTTGAGGAAGGGGATCCCGAAATTTGTTACGCCTCACAGGGTTCGATCCGACAACAATTTGATGCGTCTGAAGCTCGGCCCGCGATAATTTGTCTAGAAAAATTGATTCTTTTCCTCCTTCGATTGAGTCTGCGCATAGATCGTGAGCGAATATTAATCCAGGGGAAGTTGACCGCTGACAACAATGATTGCTTGTCATGTATTTCGCGGGGCCTCGAAAAATAAAGCCAAGGAATTTCGAGACAATGTCATACGTGCACAACAAAGTGTCGAGAAATTTTGAGCAGATCCCATGCTTCGCTCAAAGCTCCTATCAACCATGTTTAATGTTGTGTTTAGATTTACTTTTTCGTGCAGATTTCAAATTCGAAATTAGGGCTTTTACTGTTTCATCCGTCGATACTACACTAATTCACTCGTTTTCCAGCCACCAAATCCACCGTTTCTTCCCAATACAAATCTGGTGCGTGCTCGCTCTGCAATGGGCGGGACCGGTGGAGGCAATGCGAGGAAGGAAAGTTGGGGCGGTTCGAATCTCGGCAAGGATTTGCCTCCTCCGAGAGAAATTTGTGAGGCCCTTAACAAATTTGTGGTTGGTCAAGAGCGTGCTAAAAAGATTGTAAAAAAAAACTCCCCTCCCCCTTTTACTTTAGTTTTGCTAAGTTTTCATAATTATCTATTATTTTGTGAAATTGAAGGCTTCCAGAAGTTTTTATGTATATATGTTCTTTACCATTCCTGAAATTTAATAATAATTGGCAATTTTGTTAAATTGAAGGTCTTTAGTGTAATTAAAATATGTACATTTGTTTTACAGATTTCTCTGTGTTTCCTAAATATTAATTATACATTGCAATTTTGAAGAATTGAACTTTGTAACATATCTGTTTTTCTAACCTTTTATTTTCTTTCTAGAGTTTAAGAATAATTTGCAATGTTGTTAAATTGAAGGTCTCCGTAGACTATGAACATTTCTTGTAATTCAGTGTAAAATATGAACACATTTTCCACCTTTTTGTCTTTAGTCTTCCCAAATTCAATAATATTTTGTAATTTTGTAAAATTGAAGGTCTTGACACCAAAATCTGAAGTTTTTTTGCTATTAATTTTCTTTAGCTTTCCTAAATTTTAATAATAATATGTAATTTTGTTAAATAGAAAGGCTCCAGTGTCAATTATGAACATTGTTTGCATTTTTTTAATCGATAAACAAAGGTTGTTGGGTGCCTTCCCCTAACATATTAACCTAAAAAAGATTTTACATTTGCATATAGAACTTCACGATCAGGAGTGGACTCCCAATACCCGACCATACTAAAGATACTTGATATAATCTAATCAGGTGGAAACATTGTTTGCACGTTATTTGCTTTAGCTTCCGAAATATTAATAATAATTTGTGAGCCTCCACAGAGTTAATTAACTGGATGTGCAATGCTAGAGAGTTGGACCGAGCATTCTTAAACATTTTTTTTGTTTGGAATTGAAAATAGTTACAAGTTAGATGTGGCAGAGTAGTTTCTTGCATACTTTCCAAAGGATGTAGACTGATGTGTTTTCCTTTGTTGAATAGATATCTGCGACAAAATTCTAGAAAATAGCTTGTTCTGTGTTAGAATTTCACAATTCTTGGTTGTTCTTACTATACCATCATGTAACCAGTAGCACCAAAATGGGGGCTTTAAAATGGAGGAGGAATAACATTGGTGTATTCATTCAAACTCAACACCAAATCGTCATTTTTGTTGCTATAAGGTTTCATGGTTTTAATAAGAGATGGTTCGTTGCACATCTCCTTATTTCTTGCAATTACTCAAAGCTTAAAATTGAAAAGGGTGCCTACAAAATGCAACAAGAAAAAAGCATTGCACTTGGGTTCAAACTTGGTACCTATTGGATTTTCCTCATTCGTAATTTTAACCCCTTTAAGCACAAATTGCACTTATATGAATAATACAAGCGAGATGGAGACGAAAACCCCACATGACATCAACGGCACTTGGGACCTATACAAGCACAACTACAAACCATGGCATGTTTTACGCACTACTGCAGACACAGGACATGTTATAGATGTTAGTTCTGACTCTAAGGTCGAATGCAGTATTCAACACAAACCATTGCAAGAATGACAAGTTTTCGCACAACTTCGTCTGGGAAACAACACGGGACTTGACAGTCTTGAAATGTTGGGAAATGAGATTTTGACATACACAATAATTAGAACATACATGACATTCTCGCATGATTTGCAGATAATTGGTTCATCATTCATCGAGAGAGAAAAGGCAGACACAATTAACACCAACATACAGGCCACACCACCATCCTCCACACTTCCTTTGTCTTTAGAACAACTAGCTCTTGATACCATACTACACCATTCAGCAAACAAAACCCTTCTATCTCCACTAAGATTGATAATCCAAGAAACGACTAGCACAGGAAAATCATTTCTGATAAATAAAATCCGTAATTCATTCACAACAGCATCAACCACATCTCCCTCACCACTACTTGTGCTTGCCGCTACTGGTGTTTGAGCATTCAACATCTCAACATCCACAATCCACGCAACACTCTATATTCCAATCAAAGAACTAAAACCCCTCGAAGGCAGTGCATTATCGTCTTTTCAAGAGTCGCTGAAACATATAGAATATGTTCTTATTGATGAAATGAGTTTCATCAGCCCAAAGTTGCTAAGCAAAATTGACAGTAGGCTACGCAAAGCTTTCCCACACTCAAAACCATCTGAATTTGGGAACAGATCAATCATCCTCTTTGGCGACCTCGACAGATTACCACCGGTTTTGGACATTCCTCTTTATGCAAGTAATTCCTATGGAGCCATTCAGAACTTTCTCCAGAGTTCCCTCGCTTGCCAATTTGTGCATTTCCCCTCCTTTTTCATTCGAAAGATACTCAAAACGACACACATACCAACACTTGGAGCAAGAAGAAAGGAGTCAAGACTACTATCACTCAACCAAAACAACCCATTGTAAATATTGCCCTCTACTTTGATAGCACCTCCATTACTACTTTACTCAACACTTCTTATATCCAAAGCTGCAGTGCTGTTAACGAGTATCAAATGTATTCATGTTTAGATCAAATAAAATTCGCCACAACAGACTACCACTCATTATATAAAATTTTCAAATGTACGGAGGCCTACATGTATTCATGTTTAGTTCACATCTCATGATATAAGATTTGCAAATGTATATGTACAAATTTGTAACAAATTTGAAATGTGCACATAGATACTTTCAATGTAATGTTTCATCTATATTCCTACACTACAACTATCAATCAAACCCCTTATCAACATGTTATCGATAGTACAAAAAAGATTTTTTCAACAAAGAACCAACCAAACAACTGATGCAACCACCGTCTCAAACACGTTGCAACACTAACACAATTTCCCCCAAATAATTACAACGTCAACTACAAAAGTAAACTATCCAAAGCACTATCAATTGTATTCATGTTTAGTGCCAAAACAATTGCCCACAAAAGGCTACCACTATAGAAACTTTAAATGTAATGCTTCATCTATATTCCTACACTTACAAAATCAATTACGCCTCTTATCAACATCAACTACAAAAGTAATAACTATCCCTCTAAATCAAAAACATATACCGTTCGGTGTTCACATTGCATTGTACATATGTGATTGCTAGTTACATAGAAAACCCTATTTTATATTGTATTTGTTTAAAAGTTTTGAACCCTAATGTTAATTTAATACAATCACTAGGATAACTTTAATGTATAAGTATAAAAGTAATGAAATTAACTAAAGTAATTCAACCACAAACAATAGTTTTATCGTATTAATTCAGAATGGGTTAGGTTACATATCTTGGGAGAAACTTCGGCATGGCAATCCTACCTTTAAAGTAAAGGTGCTCAGCACAATCACACTTACTTGCAGCTTGAGGAATTTTGTATCATGAACACATGCAACACAAACATAAATAACCCCAGCCAAGGACGTCTAGGGTGTACTCTATACCCCCAATCGGATGCACTCTGTGCACCCTATCTCACTCGCAAGTTGCTTGCTCTCAGCTTCCCACTCAAAATTGTCATATTACAAAACATTTCTTAGACTTTCAGTTATATTTAATCATATTTCACACTCATCTCTCTCCTACCACGCACCTAGGGTACATCATATAATATTCCAAAGGGTCCCATCCCTTCACACATCTTTTCATAAGATTAATACATTAATTATACAACCATGTTATTAGGTTTACATATTTATTCATATTCACCCATGTTATAGGGTTTACATATTTGTTCATATTCACCCAAATTACCAGGTTTACATATTTATTCCTATTCTTTTCATTATCATTTTTTACAAATTTTTATTCCTTTTAACCCATTTATTTTCACAAGGGTATAATAGTCTCATATATTTCACCCTTATAATATTGTCTCATATATTTCACCCTTTTAATATTTCCTGTAATTATTAATATACGGGGATTTAGTCATATAACAAAAACTATGGAATAATTCGTTTTACTGACACACAAAGATTATGGAAATAGCATACAGTTATGAAATAGTGTACCAATAATTTATTATAGGCTAACAGTGTCTTCATGTCAACCAGTGACCTTTTCTATAAGCAATCAAGTAAATTATTTCAAGTATTACCGAGCTGACAACCCTCTGTAATCAAAAGAGCCATGGCCTCCCTAAAAAAATATAGAACTCTCTTGACAACTAAAGAACGAACGAAGCCTTAGATATCACAACACCAAAAGCCAGTATAGTAACAATAAAGGCCAATATTAAACCATTCTCCAGTATAAAATAGAAATAGATAAAATAATCCACTGTGCTAATGTTTGTCAAAAAGCTAGGTCAAAATTGTTGAATTTGTTAAAAAGGATAACAGAGGAGTCAAATATTAGGAATGAGCAACAAAATATTAAAAACTAACAAGCATTAAACCAAATTACTACACACAGAAGCCATACAATTGGCTTCAACAACAGTTCAATTCTATTCGTCAATAGGATATACAACATTGCATGGCATAATTACATGTCAGTGAACTTCAACATACAAAACAGTAAATACACATTTTAATATGGTTCACCTGACACAGCTTCATATAGATGAAGCAACCATATATTTATCACAATTAAAAATAACAAAAAAAAAGTGTCAGACTACCTAATTGTATAATCAAACTAGTTATACTTATTGCCAGACCATTTTGGATGTTTTTATTATTTTTCTTTTTATTCAAATTAAAATTCGAACTCTCTGCAAACCCATGTACCAGCCAACTTTCCCTACGCAGCTCACCAATTAAAATTTTACATATATTCACATTATATAATTTACATGTGTGTGTATTATTTATGAACCGGACCTTAAAATTTGGGGGAATTCGGGCTTTTCAGATTAGCAATGAAGAGAAAACAGGAACATAAAAGTGGATGGGATAGAGTACAGGTCCTAAATTATAGAACATGATTTGTGTATACAAGCTCTTCCAAGATTTTGAAAAATATTATTGTGTCATAACTTTCATTGTGCAAAGCCTGTGCATTCCTTATATTCGTCTCTGAATAAATCTTATATCTATGTATCTTCTGTCCCTTCAAAATTCAACTCGTATGCTTCTTAACAACTTACAAACAAATTCCGACATACACATCTGCAATCAGCATTTCAATCAACCTTGGAATCCTTAGAGCTAGCAATCGTTTAAAGGCTTCAAAGCTACATTCTAAGATCTTATTATTTAGAAATAAATATGACACTGCCAGCAGGCAAAAAAGGAACATTCACTACCTGCATTCTTGCTTTTCTCTCGTCTTTTCGCTCAGCTGGGGCAACATATAGAGGTTTACTGACTACCATTTTATTATTTAGTGCTATAACCTGTATAAACATAAAAACAAAGCTATTGAATAGCTCACACTATCTACACAAAGAAACTAGTTCGCATGCCCTGCCCCAATACATTGAAGAACATTTCATACTTACAGCTCGGTTTGCTTCCTCTGGGGATGAGAAAGCCACAAAGCCCGAACCTCTACTCTGACCAGTAGGATCACGCATTACCTGAAAAGTTACCTCAACAGATTGTGTCACTTCCATGGCTCAAATATCAGCATCATCCGACAAATTAACAAAACGTACAAAATATTGGACCTTTCTAAATTAACCATATGCAACAATGAAAAGCATATAAATTGCAGCCCCCAAAAACAAGCAAAGATGCTGCAGAACAACGAACACAATACTGGTAAAATAGAAATAGCTCATTTCAAGCAGCCTGAATGTTAATAACCCCTCAGGAAATTGAGATGTACTCAAAGCTTTGGTGCACGTACATCTGGGTAATAGAGGAACCACACATAACCCAGTCCTAATTGCTTAATCGTAAATAAAAGTTAGACCAACTTTATACCTTCATCACAACAACTATTACGAAATTTAATCCATAGTAACCACTGCTGAAACCAGCTTTATTTACAGAGGCATCGTACAGAAACCAACATAGGAAAATCTAAAAGCTCGTTGTATTCCAAAACCCCATTTGAAATCATAAAATCAAAGTTCTAACATGATCTTACCTTGCAAGACATTATTGAACCGAACTCTGAAAACAGTTCCTTCAGCTTGTCATCATCAATGCTATCATTCAAATTTTTACATAGAGATTTCCTCCTGAAATTTTTCGATCCGTTCTTTCCTTAGCTGCTCAAATCTCACTCTTAATTCAGCCTCTCTCTCGTACTTTTTTTTGGGGGGGCTCTTCCAACATACCACTCCTTGTCATCAGATTTCTTACCATTTAAATTCTCAACAGCTTTTGCTGCATCATCTGGATTTTCAAAGTTGACAAATCCAAAGCACTTTGACTTCCCTTCCGTGTCCCTCATCACCACTGCACTTGTGATTGGTCCATACTCCCCAAACTTATTTCTCAAATCCTCATCTGTGATTGTTTCTGATAAATTCTTCACAAAAACATTACAAAACTTTGTTCCTCCATTTGTTTGCTCTCTCTCCTGCCTCCGCATGAACGGACCAACATAGACCTGCTTGTCATTAATCAACATGCCATTCAACTGGGCTATGGCATTTTGCGTTGCATCCTCTTATTCAAATTGAAAAAATCCATAACCTTTAGATTGCCCCGATAAGTCAGTCGCAACTTTACATGATAAAATTTGACCAAAAGCTGAGAAGGGCCTTGTTATCTATCCCTTTGTCTAAATTCTAGCACCACAAAAATATAACAGATCATTATTTAGCTGAAACCAAAATTTAATTATAACTAAAGCATGAAATTGCTTGAAAAAAAAAAGTATCCAGTTATTTACCTTAATAAAAATGTTTGCAGTTCCGCTTTTGCGGATACTTGGATCGCGATGGGAATACATTATTCGAATTGGCTTTCCATTGACAGGTGTGAAATTAAGCACCTCCAAAGCCCTAGAAGCTGCAATACAATACAACCATGCCAATACCCCAAAAAAAAGCAATCAAATTTAAGGCAATGCTCAAGCATCTAAGAAAGATGCCAAAATATTAAAGAAAAGAGAAAATATCAACATGGATACATTTTCAACAAAAATACATTTCCAAAAAATTATGAAATATCAGCAAAGAGACCATGTCCAAGTGTAAATAAATCAGGCCAAAAACTGCTTCTTTCGATGATGCATGTCCAAATCTAATATGTGTATTGTAATCAAAAGACCATGTGTAAATCTTAAGGGAATGATTAGAAAATATATATATATATATATTAAAAACATCAAGCCCAACAATAAAATTGCTACTCTCTAGAAAATCTGAGTCCGCATAGGAAGGTTTCTTTACACAAAAACATTTTTGCAATCAGACAGTAATCTTGGGAAAGACAATGTCACAAATGGCATAATTACCATGCTTGTCTACACTGTCTACAGAACTACATCATACACTTAACATAATCTCAACCTTTTCTTGCATTTAACATTTCAACTGGGGATGAAATTTTTAATCTCCTACTCATAGGGATTTGCCAAAAATTAAAAATAACCGCCTGGGAAACTGGGGCCCAAGTGCTGTAGTTTGTATGGTGTCCTGTGTCTCATTTTCATTTTTGAATATAAAATTTTAGGGTTTGCAAACAATTCTTCCCTTTTGCAAAATTAGTTAGCAAATGGCAAATGTTGGTGCACCAAAGCAGTTATCATAAACCCTAGTTTATATGTTCGTCATAAGATTCGTTGATTTTAAAGAAATTAACTCAAAAGTCAATGTTTGTTAAACCTGGACTTCAAAACTTGTTATGTTTGACAATTTAGTTCACCCAAAAGAATGGTTTGATAAAAATTTAAAAACATTTAATTTAGGGTAAAGACATACTTTCAAAAAGGATGGAGGATGATTATGAACAACTCCTTAATTCGCAAAATACGTCATGTACCATAAGTTTGCTTAGTTTGTGAATAATTCATGCCAAATTTAGACTAGCATAGACATGTGTGGGGATCCTTGGAGGAGACTCCTTAAAATTCTCAAAAACACTATTGTGAGAGGTCAACCTGTTGATAGATGTCATACCATTTCATTGCCAGTCAATTTTATTTAGGGGATGTAATTTGGATGGCCTCTTATAAATACAAAGTCAGCCCACTAAGAATTTGCATATAGAATCTCAAAATCTTTTGGCTTAAGCATATTATTGTTTTTTAATCTTATTTTGTTGTAATTTCTGTTTTTAGAGTAGTGGTAATAAATTAAATTCAATAATGTTAATTTAGTTATCATAGCATTATTTCCAACAGTAAAAGGATTGGATATTCAGAGATATATCAATGCTATTTTAGTTTTCACGATTTTAATTTTCCTCTAAATTTTTAAAATTAATATTTTGTTTGACCTGGGAATCCTTTTTAAAATTATCCTCACCGAATCCAATTGTACACTATTGGATAGCATCCCATATCATCGTCAATCACTTTTATTGAAGGCTGTAGTTTGGGTGGTCTATTGTGAATACAAAGTCTGCCAACTAATAGCATCCCAACATCTTTTGGCTTAAGCATATTATTTGTTTTTATTTTATTTTATGCTGTTACAACTTATGTGTTTAAACATTAAAATTAAAATGTAGTACTCAATTAGATGTGACCATGTTAATTTAGTTATCATAAGTTTGTGACCTTTTTATACTAAGGGTACATGGGATCACCAGCCCACACCAGCCGCTGACCCATACAAGGATATGAGAATTTAAGCATTTAGACTACATTATCACGATGTGCCCACAGATTGAAACCACTTTAGCGCAGCACCCCATTAACGGGACATCAACAAATAGTGGGCCTCCACAACACAGAATGCAATTTGAACCTTGGGCCCCCATTAACAAGAGACACCAGTTTCTATTACACCACTAACTGCTAGATTTAGATATCATAACTTCATTTCCAGTAGCAAATCAAGTAATAACTTTATAAATATAGCAATGCTATTTATAATATTAGTTAACACAATTTTAATTTTCTTCTAAAATGTTAAAATTAAAAACCATCGTACAAAAATAGCTTCTTTTGGCCTCCAGAACCTTTTGCACATTTTATGCTTCCAAATCTAGTTGTACACTATTGGATCTTAATTTCATGGTTGAAGTGTGACGCTGGGTTTTAAAAAAATCTCTTTATTTTTTCACTTCTCAAAGATTTCTATTGAATCTTTAATTTACAAGTTGCAATAGCAGTGGATTTAAAAGTTTATTAATATGTCAATGTTTGTGTTGTGATGTAAAATGCATAACTTTATCCCGACTACCTCTATGGCGTCTCCATAACAGATCTCAGTTCATGTAGTGTTAAACAGGTGACAGCAATAGAGATTTCTGGCATTAAAAATTACCCCCTGGAATGCCAAATATCTAACCTAACTCTTAAAGCCACCCTGAATCAAAGAAATTATGGTTAAGTAAATATCAACTTGAAACCTTTAAGAAAAGGGATAAACATGAAAAATTAATAATTACCGGCATTCCAGTCAAACGAGGACTAGACAAATTTGGGAATTACCTTAGCAGACTGTCTTAGTCAATCTAAATTTACTTTTGCAACATAATAAAGTAAAATCTTGACCAGATAATTTGTTTTGGAAATCCCTATAAAGGTTTACAGAACGAAAAAACAAGAGCACAATGCAAAATCCGAAGTTTGTCATTCCTTGTGACATGGGGTAAAAGTATCTTCATAATACAAATGAATATCAAGAGTTAAAAGACAAGAAAGTATGAAAACTTATTCTCACAATTTGCCAAGAAAAAAATTAACCAAAAGAAAAACAAGAAAACATTCAAGCCTCAATGTCATTAACAATAAAGAAAAAAATTAATCAAGACCTTAAAAATCAGATATGTGAAAATTGCATTGGTTCATGGTTTGCCATTTGAATGTGTATTAGAACCTGCAACCTGAAAGAATCGTATTGCAAAACCCATAGTAAAATTCCATTTACATGGCAATGACATGGCATAGCAAAAGTGTAAATGGAATTCGATTACCCAGGATTCGGAAAAACAACAGAAAAAGTAAACTACATGCAGAAGCAAGCCAACAAAAGCAGATACCTATATATTTAAAAGGTTCAGAACCACTTTTGAGAGACTCGGGCATAACTCGGCAGTTATTAACTAGCAAGTTATTCTGGAATTTTTCAAACAATTGCAGGATTTTTGGGTTGAAGCCCAGGTTTGAACTCCGAATAGCACACTGGTTCAACCCGAACTGGTAATCCTGGCAGGACACAATTACTTGCATCTTTTGCAATTTTTGCTACTATGGATGGTTCAAGTTCCGAATTGAAGACAAGACATGACCTGACCTATGTTACCAGGTTCGCCCCTCCCCAGCCCAGGTACAAGACCAGGTCCACGCAGAGTTCTCCCTGGATTTGACCTGACTACACTGGTGTACTCTGAGCAAGCCTTTTTTTTTTAAATCAGTTATTTGACTTTGACTGTCAACTAAAAACATAAAAAAATAACCCAAAACCTCCTAATATTTTAATATTTATCATGACTTTGATTCTAATTTTAATTTATAATAATTATCATGAAATGTGGAAATCAGTTATTATTATCAGTTTATCAGTAGTGTTTTGTGGTTAATTTGTTTATTCTATACATATTATGTGGTTTATTCCTGTTTATTTGGCTAAACCATTTATATTTTTATTTTATTTTTGTACAGGCATACACAAGCTGTTCCCAGGGCAAATAAATATTCACCATACCATCATTATCCAATTTGCCTTGCCCATTCTGAACCAAAACTTAGGACAGGACCATAATTACAATTAATTTCCCAAATGACCATGAATTCACTAGATTAACCTCAGAGAGCATGAGCAGAGTAAACTATTTGCTGAGTTATAGCCATGATTTTTGCTGAGTAAAGTTATTCTGGAGACTGAATTGCCAAACTATGTTTGCAGGCATTCAAATAAAAAGAATATGTATATGTTGGTGTGATATGATTTGCAAACAAAATTTTGGAATTGAATTTGAAAAGAAAAACATACGCATATATTACTGGAAAGATATTTATAGCTGCTAACATTTATTTCTTTAAGACGTGTCCTACATTTTTCTTGATGTCTATGAGCTACATTTGGCATGAAACGGTAAAAAATGATGCTACCAATTCCTTAAATTAATCTGTTGAAGGATGCAAGAGTACACAGATCTAGCAGATTGGAGATTCACATCAGCAGTTCAGACTTTGGAAGAATAGAAGATTGATGATTAAAAAAGATTGATTTCTTGGACTCTTAGTCCTGAATTGGTACCTCCAGCAACAAATAAGTACAACCATGAAAAATCTAAAAAGTGCTGTTATATAATGTCCCCAATGGACATTATTTTACCCCTAAACGGATTTTAGGCAATCCCAACTTTAAATATGCAAAATACAGACAAATTGCAGCCAAACAGAAATCTGATTTTTGCAGAAAATTAAATCTAGGGCAGCGAACAGAAAATAATGGATAACTCCAAAAATACTTGCTCAAATCTCTTGAAATTTTAAATGGAGCTTGCTAATACAATAACAAATATTATAGAACTGTTTTTGGAATTTTTCGAATAACAGAATGCTGCCAGAAATTTACAGCGTGCCCTAAACAACTGAAAACTTCTAAAATTAATATCTTTTGCTAGAGAAGTCCAAATGAGCTGAAACTTTGGATCTTGGGCCACAAAAATATGAAGAATAATATTCCAAAAATAGTTTTCGCACAGCAAACACGAAACCCTAATTTTGCCCTAAAAAGTAGGTCGCCCAGCATATTTAGGGCATCAATTCAGCTCCAAATTTGACAAACTAGGGTAGATCTCTCACTACCGAAGAATGCCCTGCTAGCTAGGGATGGATCTCTCACCACCGAAGCTAGGGTTCTCGTGGGATCTTACTCCACAAGCCGTTTGGTATTTGCAAACAACGCTTGCCGTTGTTGCACATGAAAGAATATGCATAAGCTACAAGTTTAAGACACAAATTAGAAAATATCAAATGGTATGGAATATCTTTCCCTTCAAGTCGACTTCTCCTTATAAACGAAGAAGAGACCCAAAACAACCTCTACAATATCCAATTAGTTCCCAAGGATTTTCCCTATGCAAGCATTTAATATTTTCCCATATTAAATGTTTTTTCCAACAACTTTTTCCCTCTTAATGCAAGTCACATTTTTCTAGGGGAAATACATAGTAAAATGGGCATTTATCCTTTCTATGTTCCCATTCCCCTTTTAAGGCAAGTCGCCTTTTCACCTAGGATGGATAACAATTTATATTTGGGCCTTTTCCATCCTTGATTTAATAATTATTAAGTCATATAAATTATTATAAGTGCTTTATATATTTTTTTCTTTTATTAATGGCACTTTATAATAATTAAATATAACTTAAGCCACCCTTATATTTTTCCTTTGGCCGTCGGGTTGACAAAATAGGCCAAAGGTCTTCGAATGGGAAGGGGATATTACAATCCTCCCTTCCCAAAATTGCTTGCCCTCAAGCAATTTTGATCTACCTAAGGGCTAGCACAGGGTCACCTTTTTGGGCCAAGGCGCCTAGAAGGGGAAAAAGTAACTTTAAGTTACTTTATTAATTGGGCCCTCTCTAGGAAAGTGCGACTTGGGGGTTTTAGGGTTTCCTTGACATGGAAAAGGTTATAAAAGGAGAAGAGGGGTGAAAGGATATTCACTCATGCATACACTTATATTTCTTTCATGTGCAACTGCTGTTTGCAACTATTTAGCTTGTGGAGTAAGATCCCACGGGAACCCTAGCTTCGGTGGTGAGAGATCCATCCCTAGCTAGCAGGGCATTCTTCGGTAGTGAGAGATCTACCCTAGCTTGTCATTTGGAGCTGATTTCAGGGCTGTTTTACAGAGATATTTTCAGGGTTTTCAGAGATAGGGTTTTGAGGGTTTTGGTGAGTTTTGGTGGAGATATTCAGCTGGTTTTCGGATCAGACCTACGGCAGCAATAAAGGAAGGGTTTGGCATCATCTACAGAGAGTTTCACAAGGGTTTTGGCCATCTACCAAAGAGGGCGACTTGTTTGGGAGATTGCAGCCCTAATTTTTAGGGTTTCCAGTTGGCCGTTTTCAGATCTGAAGGTTGGAAAGTCATCTTCTATATTTGTATATGTTATTTCCCAAGTTTCATAATTTTTGCACTTGTATTCGGGAAGATATGAATTTTAGAAGTTTTCCAGCTGTTTTAGGCACGCTGTAATTTTCTGGCAGCGTTATATTGACTGAAAAATTCCAAAAATATTTCCCTTGTGTTCTTTATATTATTATCTAGTTCTCTTTAAAATTTCAAGTGATTTGAACGGATATTTTGGGAGTTATTCATATTTTACTGTTTGCTGCCCTAGCTGTAATTTTCTGCAAAAAACCAAATTTCTATTCAGCTGTGTTTTGTCTATCTTTTGCATATTTTACAGTGTTATCCTATAAGGGATATTACATATTAACATTAATAATAATAGCTCAAATGAAGGGGTTTGTCTCCAGTAATTACCATCTGCTTAATCCTATAGGATTTGTAGAATTTAGTAGAAGACTCAAACTAAAGATCTCTGGCCCTGTTGAATGGAATCTTAATAGGGATAATTAAATATGATTTGGGTGCTATGATCACAGTTGGACTGATGAGTTATAATACTGACTCTTACATTGGAAGGAGGAAAAATTATAAGGTTCAATCATGAGTAAAGAATGCCATCTGGGGTTAGGCCAGTATGATACAAAATGACATTGGCAATGCACAAAGGATTCTTTACGACAATGGAAAAAACATTAAGACATCAAAGTTCATTATTATGGGCTTCAATTAAAATTTTCGAATTGATCTGAAGGGTATGCTCATGCATGAGAATTCGAGTACTGATACAGGTCAAGACACAATGCACCCCTACACAATGAGCTTTTGGATAAACTGTCGCAGATTTTATTAAGTGTTTCGGATCAAACTCTATGATCCATCATCACTGGAAAGAAAGTCTGTTCAGTGATGAAACTCGGTTAAATCATCTCATTTCAAAACCCAAGGGAATCAAATTCTCACAACCAGACAACTTTAAAAATTATTGCGAGCCAGTAAACAAACGAGTTAAATGGTTCCTCCCAAACTCCCCACCACCGGGGATGGTTGGATTAAGATAAACACTGGTAATGGCTGCAAAAGTAACCCGGTCAAGGAGTAACCGGAGGAATGATACAAAATCATATGGATCAACCCATCATGAAATTCCAAAATAGCCTGGGATTTCAAGTGAATAATGTAGCAGAAGCTAATAGTACTCGTAAAGGTCTTGGGTTAGCACCGAAGAAAACCTGAACTCTGTTGGGGTCAAGACTCAAAACTGGTGGATCTTGGAAAAATGTCTTCAACCCGAGAGCAGTATTACTCCTGGAAACTGCAAATTGTGAATCTTTATGGAGGAACTTTGAATGATTAGGCATGTGAATTATGTGATTTGAAGTCACCCACATTCCAAAAGAACAAATAAGTGCCAGATCTCTTGGCTAAAAATGCCTCAGAATCGGTTTTGAAGGACTGAAAATCCAACTGAACAGCCCCCACAATTTGGCCTTTTCTACTAAGCTTCCAAGTAGGTGCCCTAATAAATCCTCTGCAGAGCAACATAGCCACGTGCCATATACAGATACAACTTACAAGTACACCATGGCCCAGATACCATATCCAGCTGTGTTCAAATACGAGATCATAACTGGGTCATGACAGATACAGTCAGATGTGTTATTCAGGCCATCTGTAACTGTATATAGTTAAATATAAAAGAACAAAAGCCAAAAAAAAAACTAGAAAATACTAAAAACAATATAAAACAGCAGACGACCCCTAAAATGCTCATTTCAGTAGCAAAGTGAGTGAGGCCTGCCTGTAGGCAGTAGGTTTTCAATTTTTTTAAATAAAAAGAACTAACGTGCCCATTCAACCCAAAAAAATTCAAAATCCTGGCACATGTATCATGCAGCTCGATATTTGTGTTGATTCACTTCTTTCCTTGAAAATGTTGTTGCCTTTCAAATTGGATATGCTCAAACTGATATCCTTTCATTTGGTCTATTTTCCTTTGGCCTGTTTAACTTCTATTCTTTCATTCCACCTGTTTCTCTTTGGACCGTACAACCTACCAAAAAAATTATCTATGTACAACTACACCCTGTGTCCTAGCATGATTCATGTGATCGACTGTATTCGATGAGGTTGTAAATATAAGAAAAAGATATTACTAGATAAATAATAGGTAAAGGTGTTAGGAAATTATTGTTCTTGTGGTAATTTGTAATTCACCGTGTAGTAGAAGTTGGTAGTTTACGATATGATAAATTAGTAAATAACATTATTGTTATGTACAACAATAATGTTTATTGGTTGTTTATGTGAGTGAGTTGTTAATGGTTATAACGACTCACAGAGAATAGGCTTGTGGAGAGTTTGTTGGTAAAGTTGTTTCCTAGATTATAGAAAAGCAATACCTATATGTGGAGTGTCATATGCTGTGAAGTGAACTTTGACGAATTAAAGAAGCTATTGTTTATTGTGTTCAGATTTTAAATGTTTGCTCTGCTTAAATCTGAGCCAAACAATTTATTTTGTATCACAGCTGTGTTTGTCTCTGTCATGGAAGTATAATGGAGCTCTGTTAGGGGCAGTCTTTATTTCCTTCACCCCTGTGAATGCTTCTTGTTGTGCATGCATTGCATGGAAAGGCATCTCACCTCAGTACCCCTCAGTCTGCCATCCTCACCTCTGTGAATCGCTTCCCTCTATCTGCGTGTATCTCTGATTGCAAAATAGAGACCTTGGAGGCTATTAAATATTATTCAAAGCTTTCTCTAAGCCCTAACCTTACTCAGACACGTGGACCTGTGCATTGTTCCTAAAAGGTGTCCAAACAAAGATTTAGACCTGCTCTTTCACTGGATCAGATAGTGCGTGGAATTATATGCATGTACCATCCATGTTTCATTTGAGCTGTGATTCATCAGTCATCTTTCACTAGTAGCGGCTCGACCAGAACTTGTCCCAACTTCATTAAAAATTGTCATCATATAAAGAGTCTGTCACTGCCCAACCATTACCATTTTGGTGTCTTCTCTGTGAGATCTCTACACAAGTCTTTGTTCACATACAAACCTGCATCTCTGTGCATTTATTTGAACCGTCAGTGCGTTGATTTTTCTTGAGACACCCGCACCCAGGGCTACCTATTTTGCTTGCATCAAAGGAGCTGGACGTGGACATGATCACCACTCCACGTGTAACATACATCTGGCTTACTCTGTTGTTTCAATAAAATGTGCGCACTCTTTGCCTTCTACAGCAGAGCATTGGAAAGGAGTGTCTGGGTAAGTAGTCAAGTGTTTTAATTTGGTTTGAGGGCTATCATATTCGGCTATTCTTTTTAAGTTGTGGTGTCAATATAATCTTTAAGATGCTCAAAGGGTCATTGTGAATAGTGTTTCAGTCTATATTGTGCACTAAGTATTTCTAGAGTATTTTGTTATTTGTGTCATTTCAACTAATGAAATACAATAGTCATTCGGTTAGTCTGTTCAAATCAAAACATGGGCATTGTTAAGCTTTGTAAAGTTTAATTTATTATTTCAAATTTTGTCGAGCTAAGCCCAAAGTCATTTAGTTATGATCAATTGTCCGTAATGTCCCCAATTCCGAGCAGTTGGCCTAACGGCCATATTTTGGTCTTAGCCTTGGTCATTCCCAAGGGGCTAACGACTTTGGAGGTTATTGGGGATGGTTGTCTGATTTCCTACTATGTTTTTGTTATATTTTGGGCGTTGGGAGGATCTAATGGGCCCTTTGTGTTTTATTTTGTCGTTGGGATCACTTAAGTGGACACTTTTGGCATTTAATGTTATGTTTCTTCGTTGGGGCCACTTAAAGTCCCTTTTTGGCGACTTGGGGGGATATGTATTGCATTAAATGTTATATTTCTTCGTTGGGCTCATAAAAAGCTATATAAGGAGGTGGAGGGTGGAGTTGGAAATCATTCTTGCATACATATTTTCTTTGGTGATACTTGATAGTGAGCAATCTGCTGTTTGCTTGTTCCGCTTGTGGAGTGAATCCCACAAGATCCCTAGCTTCGGTGGTGAGAGATCCACTCCTAGCTAGAAGGGCACTCTTCGGTGGTGAAAGATCCACCCTAGTTTGCTAGGCTCTTGCACCTTTTCAGATATGATTTGCAGTCATCTTCTGCGGGGTTTTCCAAGGGCGCTTTTGGGAAAATCACGATAACTTTCAGGGTTTTTCTCCGTTTAAAGCGAAATTCGTTGTGGCAGCTAAGGAGAGGTTCTTTGACTTAAACGGCAGGATTTGTTGAGGGTTTCAGCCATTCCTAAGCAAAAACGACCTGGTTGAAGAATTGCAGGCCCTAAAATTTAGGGTTTCGGGTGGAATTTTCTAGATCGAAGGTTGGCTGTTTTTCTCATATTTTTCATAAGTTATTTCCAGAATTTCAGCTTTTTATGTTTGGTAGTCGAAAAGATATGAATTTTCCGAATTCTATCATTTTCGAGCTTATAAAAAATTCCTGGCAGTTTCCTATGTTATAAAAATACAAAAACAGTTTATTATTGTTAGTTATTATTTTTGCCACTTAGGTGAAATTTGAAGTGTTTTGGGCAAGTATTTTCAAGATATCATATTTTTATTGTTCGCTGCCCTATTTTTGCAAAAATCAGAAAAAAATCAGATTTAGTATTTGCTGCAAATTTCTGTATTTTGTCAATTTTTTGTAAAATCCCAACAAGGGATATTTCAGTGGTATCAGAGCGGTTGTTCCTCCAGCCTGTTAGGGTTGAAAGATGGGAGACAGAGACAGAGACAGTGAAGAGTTGGGAGTAGATCTGATGAAACGACTGTTCACCAACATGGTGAAGCAGCAGGAGACTACCAACCTCTATTTGAGCCAGCTTACTGAGAGGTTAGCACAGGGTGGGATTGAGGCTCATGCGGAGAAAGGAGAAGCCAGCAATATGGGACATCATGGTAATAGAGGTGAGAGTGGACATTCGGGACAAGGGTCCCCTCATGCATCTACCAGGCCCTGGGACTCCACGAGCCTTCCTTCTTGAAGGATCCGGAAGTTTTGCAGACACAACAGGCCGCAAACATTGTGGATGAGGAATCTTGCTGGGAGAAGTACCGGACATTGAGTGAGGGTTTCCGGGACAACATGTCATTTCAAGAGTATTGCAAAATGAAGATTGGTAGCAGGCCCAGGAGAGATTACTGCCACCATACAGTACACGAGTTTCGAGAGAGATTGGGACAAATCTCTGTTCCACACTTCGATGGCTCTAAGAAGTGTACTGCCCAATCTTGGATTCAGAAGTTGAAGACTTACTTCGACTTGAATCCCATGCGTGAAGAGGATGCAATTAAGTTTGCTATCCTACACCTCGAGGGAGATGCTCATGACTAGTGGCATCATGGATTGATCACACAGGGGCACATGCATATCACTACTTATGCAGATTTTACACAGAGGTTGATGAGCAGGTTCGACAGGAGGGACCCAGATAGGCACTTCAGGGAGTTGACTCACTTGAGGCAGACAGGTTCTCTAGATCAGTACATTGCAGATTTTCAGAGGTTATCAGTTATGGTATCTGATGTTTCAGAGATGAGGTTGACTTCACTCTTCATGGCAGGGTTGACTGACGCCTTAGCAGGGTTTGTGAAGGCATTTGAGCCTTCTTCTTTGCATGAGGCTATTAGGAGATCTCGAGACTTGGAGTTATCCACTCCAAAGTCGAGGGTTCCACCTCGCATTCAGCAAAGAGAACCTCCATCCGGACTGATCGACGAACTTCAAGAGAGGGAGCCTCCACCGAGGCAGGAGGTGGCTAAGAAGCCATTCATTTCCTGAGAGGATAGAGATGAGTTGAGGCGAAAGAAACTATGTTTCGATTGCCGCACACCTTGGGTTCCAGGACATGATTGCAGAGGTAGAGGGAAGGCCCAATTCATCGAGGTCTTCGAGGAGAGTGAGGATGACAGAGGTGAGGAGTTGGAGACTCACGAGATGGATGATGGGAATGGAGTTGCGATGGATAGTGCTGATGCGGAGCAGGAGGAGGAGACTTTCCCTCGGGAGATTATAGCCACATTGTCTAGTACTCCGATGTACAAGGCATTCAGGATTAGGGGAGTTATGCAGGGTCAACGAGTTATGGTACTCATTGATAGTGGGGCTACCCACAACTTTATTGATGCATCATTGGTGGAGAGACAAGGTTTACAGACGAAGGACTTTGAGGGCTTCAACATTGTTGTAGCCAATGGGGAGTATATGAGATGCACACGGAGAGTTCCACAATTGAGCATCACCATGGGTAACTACACAGTTACCGATGATTTCCACGTTGTTGGTATGGGAGTGACCCACATAGTGTTGGGAGTGCAGTGGCTTCACTCTCTTGGTGAGTTTCGGACTAACTTCCAGACGATGGAGCTGAAATTTAAGTCCGAAGGCAGGAATGTGATTTTGAGGGGATTATCGCAGGAGCACCTAGGGTGGTTGCAGCTTTGTGTTTTATTTTGTCGTTGGGATCACTTAAGTGGACACTTTTGGCATTTAATGTTATGTTTCTTCGTTGGGGCCACTTAAAGTCCCTTTTTGGCGACTTGGGGGGATATGTATTGCATTAAATGTTATATTTCTTCGTTGGGGCTCATAAAAAGCTATATAAGGAGGTGGAGGGTGGAGTTGGAAATCATTCTTGCATACATATTTTCTTTGGTGATACTTGATAGTGAGCAACTGCTGTTTGCTTGTTCCACTTGTGGAGTGAATCCCACAAGATCCCTAGCTTCGGTGGTGAGAGATCCACTCCTAGCTAGAAGGGCACTCTTCGGTGGTGAAAAATCCACCCTAGTTTGCTAGGCTCTCTTGCACCTTTTCGAGATATGATTTGCAGTCATCTTCAGCGGGGTTTTCCAAGGCGCTTTGGGAAAATCACGATAACTTTCTGGGTTTTCTCCGTTTAAAGCGAAATTCGTTGTGGCAGCTAAGGAGAGGTTCTTTGACGAAACTTGGCGGATTTGTTGAGGGTTTCAGCCATTCCTAAGCAAAAACGACCTGGTTGAAGAATTGCAGGCCCTAAAATTTAGGGTTTCGGTGGAATTTTCTAGATCGAAGGTTGGCCTGTTTTTCTCATATTTTCATAAGTTATTTCCAAATTTCAGCTTTTTATGTTTGGTAGTCGAAAAGATATGAATTTTCCGAATTCTATCATTTTCGAGCTTATAAAAAATTCCTGGCAGTTTCCTATGTTATAAAAATACAAAAACAGTTTATTATTGTTAGTTATTATTTTTGCCAGCTTCCTGAAATTTGAAGTGTTTTGGGCAAGTATTTTTCAAGATATCATATTTTTATTGTTCGCTGCCCTATTTCTGCAAAAATCAGAAAAAAATCAGATTTAGTATTTGCTGCAAATTTCTGTATTTTGTCAATTTTTTGTAAGATCCCAACAAGGGATATTTCAGTGGTATCAGAGCGGTTGTTCCTCCAGCTTGTTAGGGTTGAAAGATGGGAGACAGAGACAGAGACAATGAAGAGTTGGGAGTAGATCTGATGAAACGACTGTTCACCAACATGGTGAAGCAGCAGGAGACTACCAACCTCTATTTGAGCCAGCTTACTGAGAGGTTAGCACAGGGTAGGATTGAGGCTCATGCGGAGAAAGGAGAAGCCAGCAATATGGGACATCATGGTAATAGAGGTGAGAGTGGACATTCGGGACAAGGGTCCCCTCATGCATCTACCAGGCCCTTGGGACTCCACGAGCCTTCCTTCTTGAAGGATCCGGAAGTTTTGCGAACACAACAGCCGCAAAACATTGTGGATGAGGAATCTTCTTTGGGAGAAGTACTGGACATTGAGTGAGGGTTTCCGGGACAACATGTCATTTCAAGAGTATTGCAAAATGAAGATTGGTAGCAGGCCCAGGAGAGATTACCACCACAGGTACCCGAGTTTCAGAGGAGATTGGGACAAATCTCTGTTCCACACTTCGATGGCTCTAAGAAGTGTATCTTGCCCAATCTTGGATTCGAGTTGAAGACTTACTTCGACTTGAATCCCATGCGTGAAGAGGATGCAATTAAGTTTGCTATCCTACACCTCGAGGGAGATGCTCATGACTGGTGGCATCATGGATTGATCACACGCAGGGCACATGCATATCACTACTTTTGCAGATTTTCCACGAGAGGTTGATGAGCGGAGTTCGGCAGGAGGGACCCAGATAGGCACTTGAGGAGTTGACTCACTTGAGGCAGACAAGTTCTCTAGATCAGTACATTGCAGATTTTCAGAGGTTATCAGTTATGGTATCTGATGTTTCAGAGATGAAGTTGACTTCACTCTTCATGGCAGGGTTGGCTGACGCCTTAGCAGGGTTTGTGAAGGCATTTGAGCCTTCTTCTTTGCATGAGGCTATTAGGAGATCTCGAGACTTGGAGTTATCCACTCCAAAGTCGAGGGTTCCACCTCGCATTCAACAAAGAGAACCTCCATCTGGATCAGACGAACTTCAGGAGAGGGAGCCTCCACCGAGGCAGGAGGTGGCTAAGAAGCCATTCATTTCCCGGGAGGATAGAAATGAGTTGAGGCGAAAGAAACTATGTTTCGATTGCCGCACACCTTGGGTTCCAGGACATGATTGCAGAGGTAGAGGGAAGGCCCAATTCATCGAGGTCTTCGAGGAGAGTGAGGATGATAGAGGTGAGGAGTTGGAGACTCATGAGATGGATGATGGGAATGGAGTTGCGATGGATAGTGCTGATGCGGAGCAGGAGGAGACTTTCCTCGGGAGATTATAGCCACATTGTCTAGTACTCCGATGTACAAGGCATTCAGGATTAGGGGAGTTATGCAGGGTCAGCGAGTTATGGTACTCATTGATAGTGGGGCTACCCACAACTTTATTGATGCATCATTGGTGGAGAGACAAGGTTTACAGACGAAGGACTTTGAGGGCTTCAACATTGTTGTAGCCAATGGGGAGTATATGAGATGCACACGGAGAGTTCCACAATTGAGCATCACCATGGGTAACTACACAGTTACCGATGATTTCCACGTTGTTGGTATGGGAGTGACCCACATAGTGTTGGGAGTGCAGTGGCTTCACTCTCTTGGTGAGTTTCGGACTAACTTCCAGACGATGGAGCTGAAATTTAAGTCCGAAGGCAGGAATGTGATTTTGAGGGGATTATCGGCAGGAGCACCTAGGGTGGTTGCAGCTGAGGGGATGGAGAGGACTTTTCGGCATAATGAGGGGTTTTATTATTGCGGATCGATGTGGAGTATGATGGATGTGGGTGTGACCAATAGTGTTGCACATAAGGCAGTTGCAGAGATCGGGATTACAGGTTCAGATCATCCGAGTTTATCATTATGTTGGTTGTCTGAGGTTTCGGTAGACTGGAGATCTCATTTGCTTGTTGAGTACTCCAAGAACCGACACACTTGTGAGATTCTGGATGGTCACATACAGGATGACAACTACAGATTGGAGGATGAGATGATCTTCTATCAGGACAAATTGTACCTTGTGTCGGATTCATGGTTGAGGATGGAGATACTGCGACATGTGCATTATTCTTCCATATCTGGACACTTGAGCTTTGATGAGACCTTCAACTTCATATGGGAAAGGGTCAGATGGCATGGGTTGAGGGAGGATATCCTCAACTTTGTGCAGGGATGTGTAGTTTGTCATGGTGACAAGCTAGAGTATGCATGTTCCTTATTTCTGGAATTGATAGGAGATAACACTCCTATATGTTTTACTGCTTATATGGATGACAAGCACTTCACCCATGTGCTAGCTAGCCGAGGGACGGAGTCGACAGGAGATGCAGTGAGTGATCAAATGATGACAGTTTTGCAGTGGCAGGGATTGGACAGATTGACAATTTCAGTATGGGTACCAATAGAGAGTCGATGTGGGCATTATTCTACTTCAGGGGCAGCATTGTTATCTACACTACATGGAGAGCATGATGACTATATGAGGTGTTTTGGTTACTTCGGATCACACCGATCTTTGGTTGACTGCAGGGTGAGATGGAGGCACTTACTTTGTGGTATTCAGTTTCTAAAGCACAGGAGGATAATGCTTGGGGTCAAGCATTTTTCGGGAGGGGAGGATTGTAATGTCCCCAATTCCGAGCAGTTGGCCTAACGGCCATATTTTGGTCTTAGCCTTGGTCATTCCCAAGGGGCTAACGACTTTGGAGGTTATTGGGGATGGTTGTGATTTCCTACTATGTTTTTGTTATATTTTGGGTGTTGGGAGGATCTAATGGGCCCTTTGTGTTTTATTTTGTCGTTGGGATCACTTAAGTGGACACTTTTGGCATTTAATGTTATGTTTCTTCGTTGGGGCCACTTAAAGTCCCTTTTTGGCGACTTGGGGGGATATGTATTGCATTAAATGTTATATTTCTTCGTTGGGCTCATAAAAAGCTATATAAGGAGGTGGAGGGTGGAGTTGGAAATCATTCTTGCATACATATTTTCTTTGGTGATACTTGATAGTGAGCAACTGCTGTTTGCTTGTTCCGCTTGTGGAGTGAATCCCACAAGATCCCTAGCTTCGGTGGTGAGAGATCCACTCCTAGCTAGAAGGGCACTCTTCGGTGGTGAAAGATCCACCCTAGTTTGCTAGGCTCTTGCACCTTTTCAGATCTGATTTGCAGTCATCTTCAGGCAGGGTTTTCCAAGGGCAGTTTTGGGAAAATCACGATAACTTTCTGGGTTTTTCTCCGTTTAAAGCGAAATTCGTTGTGGCAGCTAAGGAGAGGTTCTTTGACAAAACGGCAGGGTTTGTTGAGGGTTTCAGCCATTCCTAAGCAAAAACGACCTGGTTGGAGAATTGCAGGCCCTAAAATTTAGGGTTTCGGGTGGAATTTTCCAGATCTGAAGGTTGGCCTGTTTTTCTCATATTTTTCATAAGTTATTTCCAGAATTTCAGCTTTTTATGTTTGGTATTCGAAAAGATATGAATTTTCCAGAATTCTATCATTTTCAGAGCTTATAAAAAAATTCCTGGCAGTTTCCTATGTTATAAAAAATACAAAAACAGTTTATTATTGTTAGTTATTATTTTTGCCAGCTTCCGGTGAAATTTGAAGTGTTTTGGGCAAGTATTTTTCAAGATATCATATTTTTATTGTTCGCTGCCCTATTTTTGCAAAAATCAGAAAAAAATCAGATTTAGTATTTGCTGCAAATTTCTGTATTTTGTCAATTTTTTGTAAAATCCCAACAAGGGATATTTCATTGTCATTATGATTCAATAAGTCACCGTCTATGTCAAGTCTAGTATAGTCATCTTGTGTCATCAAAAGTGTCTAGTTCAAGTCGATAGTCAAATCAGAATATTGTTCAGATATATAAAATAAAATTAAAAATTGCCTCTTTTTGGGTGCATGAGCGGCAGAGTCCAACACCCTTCAGCAATGTCTTCCCATCATCTTGTTTTTGCCCTACATGAGAATCTTGAGTCCATTGGATTTGATGACATTATGTCAAGTAATTTGTTGGACTACATCTTTGATGTAAAGTACCGGGAAATAGAATTTGAAAAGAATTAGAAGTGGGATATGAGGCAAATGATGAACCTGAGGAAGCTCAACCTCGCTAACATCGACAATTAACTGCAAGAGAATATATAAGGCACTTGAAAAGAAATAATCCAATTTTGAAGACTAATATTTCTTTTATTGGAGAACAGAGGCACAAGAGTATGGAGGACAAACAGCGTCCTCACGTCGACCACCAACACAAGGTCATATGAAACCTGTGGTGGCATTTTTCAATTGTGTGTGGTGTACTTCAAAGTTCTTGTTGTGTGTGAATAAATGGAAATTTCACATTGTTAGGGAATATAACAACAATATTCCATTTCCATTCTGCACCAAATCGGCTAAGCCAAGGGTAACTTCCGATGGCGGTGGCTTTTCTATGATGTTTGAAATTGAGTGGCAAATATCAACAACAATGGCTATAATTGAGAACATTTTGTTCTTATGTGATGTAATGTGAAAAATATTCTTGTGTGAGCAATTCCTATATTTTTCCCTGATGTAAAGATGTAGTGGGAGAGCAAAAGCAATAGTGATGCAAATCATGGATCTTGAAAAGGTTCGTGGAAATCCAGAAAACCACATGAGGTGAATAGTTGATGGGTTCTGTTCATGTCCAAGTTTGTGGTAAACTTGTTGAAAACCATGGAAGGATGATGACAAAGGTCCCTTTCTTTTGTATCAAGATCATGAGCCACAAGAATAGGCGTGACAATAGTGTCTTGGTTGAATGTGTGAAGGTTTTATACCATGCTCACACTAAGGGGGGGAATGTTAGGAAATTAGTGTTCTCATGGTAATTTGTAATTTACCGTGTGGTAGAAGTTGGTAGTTTACGATATGGTAAATTAGTAAATAACATTATTGTTATGTACAACAATAATGCTTATTAGTTATTTATGTGAGTGAGTTGTTAATGGTTATAACAACTCACATAGAATAGGTTTGTGGAGAGTTTATTGGTAAAGTTGTTTCCTAGATTGTAGGGAAATAATACCTATATATGTGGAGTGTTATATGTTGTGAAGTGAACTTGGATGAATTAAAGAAGCTATTGTTTATTGTGTTCAGATTTTATATGCTCTACTTAAATCTAAATCAAATATTTCAAAAGGTATATTTTTTAGATTACTGCCACAGAAAACAACAATTTGGTGTATGAGAACCTGTTTGGGAAATACACGAGGATTTTTCCGTTTACCTTGCATTGTTCAATAAGGTGTACAACCTACATCCCTTCAGAATCAAACTTGTGCCCTCTACAGAGTTGTACACATGCCTTCAACAATGTTTGATATTAGTCTTTACATGATGTTTAGTAGAATGGTTAAGGAATATAATAAAAACAAACATTTTATAAAAATAGCATTTGACATAAGATAATAAGTAGCTTCCATTAGGGTCTCATGCGCCAAATTGGTGTCTCACTTGACAGTCAACTAAAATACTACCTTCTATACTCTCAGAATATAAGATTAAAAACTTATTTTTCAATATTTACATTTTCATCTAAGTTGCCAATATGTTTCAAATACAGATATGGATATGAAGTATACGATACGCAAATAAAACAATTATTTTTGGTCCTGGATACAGCTTTGCATATGGCCATGTATATATATATATATGAATTAACCACATATTATGCATATAAAAAACAAAATAAACTAAATAACCACAAAACACTACTCATAATTTGTATAAAGGCTTAAAGCCAACTGAATGCCAAACGACAAGTCACAAATGTCATGATAAATATTAAATTTAATTATTACATCAAACTAGTATTCAATATTCATCATATTGCTCTTCATTGAGTGTTTTTTATGTTTGTTTTTTGCACTTTATGTTTGTAATGTTTAAAAAAACGACATTTTGTGCTTGAATATGGCCAAAATGGGCAGGCTGGATACGGCAAAAACAAATTGGGTACGGCTTTGGATACAGCCACGTATGGCAAAAAAAGGCTGGATACAGCTTGGATATGGCCAAGGTATAGCAAAAACAGGCTGGACAGCTTGGATATGGCCAAGGTACAGCAAAAACATGCTGGATACAGCTCGGATATGGCAAAAGTATGGCAAAAACAGGCTGGATATGCCTGGATACATCAGGAGACATATCCGAGAGTATCCAGCCTGTGTATACCATACCTTGGCCATATTTGCGGGTGTACTGTATCTGCATCCATACCAATATGTATTGTATCCGTATCAGGGCCCTAAGGTAACATGTCGATATCCAAGGTTTTCGTTTAACTTATGTTTAATATATAGATAAGATGTTTGTATTTTAAAATAATGTCTTAATTTAAATTTTAAATTTCATTTATAATCTCATTTATGGTTTAGCTAAACTCGCACCACTAATAAATTTAATAATATCTATTAAATTTAAATTATAAATAGGTTTATAATTTAATTTATAGTTATTATAAATAAGTTTATAATTTAATCTGGCCTGTCTTTGCCATACCTTGACCGTATTAACGGGTGTACTGTATCAGTATCCATACCGATATGTATAGTATTGGTATCAGGGGCCTAAGGGGACATGTCGGTTTCCGAGGTTTTCATTTAAAAAATTAATATAAATTGGATTTTTGTATTTTATAATAATTTGCCTTAATTTAAATTTCATTTATAATCTCATTCAAGATTTAACTAAGCTCGCACTATTAATAAATTTAGTAATATCTAACAAATTTATTTATAAATAAGTTTATAATTTTATTTGTAATTATAATTTCATTTATTTGTCTCCAGCTGTAGCCATATGATCAGGTCTTGAAAAATAGCCATATCTATATCAGATACTGTGTCCATTTCCATGCAACTCTGATCCTACAGTGTAAGTTTATAACTTATAACCGATACTAAGAATCAAATCTTGATTGTAGTGGCTCCTAGCCTTCATTCAATGATCCCCAAAAAACTTAATCTCATGATACAAGGACGTTTAAACCTACGAAATTTGATTCTCTCATTATTTTTGGAGTGCCGTACATTAATGCTAGAATACAATCTTTAGAGTCCCAAGGCTTACAAGCTTACACTTCCTCTTTTACTCTCCCACTTTGGAGAGGAGGCGGACATGCTGTCCGCCTGCACCAACTCTTCCTGATCATGATTATCGATTCTCATGCCTTTTCCTCTTACCACTCTTTTTGTCGTAATATGCTGCTTTTTCTGCTCGTTTCCCTAAACCAAAAGTAATATGCTCACACCATTTTGATTTGTCAATTCTCTGCTACTTAACCTCCTGTTATCACGGCACATGGCTCCTCTCCTGGTAAGCTCATCTGCTCCAATGCTGAGCAGAGAATGGAAAATTAAGAAAGAGACTCAAAAGCCAAATTTAAGAAAAAGGCTTTGGGAGCTGCTAAAGGTTTAGGAGCAATGCAAACAGTGGGCTGGTGTTAAAAAGATGGGGAGAGGAATTACAGGATGAATTTCACTTTTACAAAGGTTATCATTAGCAATAAAGCAGTAAAATATATGGTGATTATGATCATGAAAATGCACAAGTTTGCACAGCAGAAACACCAAATATATTATTCACATCATAAATCATCGATGTACAATAGATTGGCTATTATATAGCCATAAAGGTAGCCAAACAACTTCCTAGGAAATAGGAAGTGAGTAGAACAATTAACCCGGTAATAGCTACGGGTATAAGAACTAACCATTCATAATATATTGTTATTTCAACAATATATATAACTAACTTATATTTACTATAATAATAATTACCAATGTAATTATTATTCACACACATACAAATGTGGAGCACTAAAATATTGATTTCCTAACATTCCCCCTTAGTGCAAACATGGGGAAAACCTGCCTTATACTTGCACCTGCTCATGATTTGGTGATTTTCATAGGATGATCACAAACCTCAAGGATGGTTTTACAAACAGTTGACCAAAAACTGAGAATGGTGGTTTTGCAATTGGTTTACCACAAACCACAAAGTGATGGTTTTGCGAATGGATTACCAACAACCAAGAATGGTAGTTTTGCTATTGGTTTACCACAAACCACAAATGAAGGTTTTCAAGTGGTTTACCTACAACCACATCATGATGTGCCAAGTACTATTCTCAGCCCTAATCACATCTCACTGCACGGAATAACATAGGAAATTTTGCTGAAATCTATTGCTCACGCACAAACTAAAAACTAGAAATGGAACATTGGATCATGTTCCCCCTCAATGTGAAATTTCCACTTATTGAAAATAGGAATACTGCAAACTGAAGCAAACACGCAACTGAAAAAAATGCCACCAAATCATCTATGCGGCCCCGTCGTTGGCGACTAACGAGAGGTCATTGAATGACCTCCAACCTCCGTTGCCTCCATCCTCCAGTATGACGCTAGTTCAGCGGAATGTGAATTTGAAGCTCAATTACATGCCTAAATCAAACGTCGGGTTCAACCGAAAATGCGTTCGTGAGGCTAATTTTTTTATTTTACAATTTTGACAATTTTCCTAATAATCACCTAAATGACGATAATTGACTATTAACACAAATTTCAACTAATCTTGACAATGATGAGACACAAAAGACTACAAAATGATATATAAACATTATTAATATTAAACTTTGACTCTTTTAACTGAACAAGATGACCCAAAAAACTAATGACTCAATGTACTTTAATGAACAACGTTTAAAAACATAAAATCCAATTAACGATTGGATTTGACTCAGCAATAAATATGGAGTTTTAAAAACACTAAACTATAATGAGCAATATGGACCTTAATACCTTCTATTAAGGTAAACAAAATGAGTCCTAGTCGCTAATGAAACTTTAGACTAAGCTGACTTTTGAGGAGAGACTAGAGATTAAATTAAACCGAATTCTAGTAAAATATTTGGCATGACAGACACTCACTATTTTAATATAGAAAATTCACATGCACCTCTGATATTTCACACGCGGAGAGAAGAATATAGAATTTCATATGTTGGTACCAATTTGATACTCTAGAAGCCGATCCAACCAAAATTTGACACAGAATTTTGATATTTAGAATACCACCAGGAGTAGTTCTCTTGTGCCACCGAGCAGAATGATTCGCATGAAAATCTGCCACAACACACAATCATCAATTTATGCAGACCAATTCGTTGGATAATGAACCGTGGTTGGCCAAACCGTGAATGCACACGTGGTGAGTTGAGTAATGTAGCTCTATCAGGAAATGGGAGTCAGGGTTTGAGTCTGACACATTCGCTGAAAAGAAATCCAAATGTGAATAGATGCTGGATCTACACAAATTCTGCCAGCAATTTGATCAAAACTTCAACAAATATTCTTTTATGAGGGCATCAAGGCAAATTATGGATGCAAAATATTGCACAAAAACAGATATTTAAAGCCTGGAGTTGATCAAACGCAGGTGTAAGACCGTGATCTATATCAGTGTGACCTGGATGGAGATAGATTCGCTGATGACGTCACAAATGATATGTCCAAACACTATAGGCATAAAAATATTTACCAGTTTAAGTGATGCATATAGATGTATCAGTCTGCAGATCCCAAGGACGTTGAAATGAGACACACCGAGGCTTTTGTTCAAGATAATCATGACCGTCTTCAAGGCGTTCCACCTTTTGTCAGGAGAATGAGGATCTAATTGATCCTTTTTAACAGATGTATATCTGAACGCAAGCTTCACGTATTATGTCGTTTCCAGAGATTACAATGGAAGCATTTAAAGAGCTCGCTCTATTTTTGAAAACCAGGCAAGCAGCAAAGATACTCAGTGAATTGACGGCTTATTCTAAACTTTAAAAGAATACAAAATAAACTTAAATATTCTCACATAATAGTTTCGCCATGCACAGGGACAAATGCAGCTGTCCCTCATTATCCTTAGAATTCCATTGCAAAGGATCAGATATTGCTCTGATACCAAATCATGAAAATGCACAAGTTTGCACAGCAGAAACACCGAATATATTATTCACATCATAAATCATCAGTGTACAATAAATTGGCTATTATATAGCCATAAAGGTAGGCAAACAACTTCCTAGGAAATAGGAAGTGAGTAGAACAATTAACCCGGTAATAGCTACGGGTATAACAACTAACCATTCATAATATATTGTTATTTCAACAATATATATGACTAACTAACTTACTAATATTCACTATAATAATAATTACCAATGTAATTATTATTCACACACATACAAATGTGGAGCACTAAAATATTGATTTCCTAACATAGGATTAGTAAAATCCTGAGTGGGAAAATTAAAGCCCAGCAGACATTTGTTATTAAAAAAATTGAGCGGGAGTCGGGGTTTTCTATCTGTGTGAAGCAAGGATTCAAAGATGTGCATCTATTTGCAGTCCACAAGAAGGATGAAAAACTTAATATCAATCTACCAAAAACCAGCACCTTACCAGTTGTTCCTGCTTCTAGAGAGGAGAGCCCTCATATTCTTTCCTCTGCTGCTCATAATCAATGAGGGGCTTTTCTTAGGTTTTGTGAAATTGTTGATTTGTGAAGGCTTTATGCTAATGAAAAGAGGGCTCTGAGAAAAATAATGAGGAAGGAGATCAGTCTCTTAGGATTATGATTGGTAGGTTGCACTCTTTGGAAGAGGATCTCTTCTGTATGAAGGGCAGAGTCACATAACCTGATGGAGACCAAGATGGCCTATGCATGCAGCCTCTAAAATTGGCAATGCTGGTGCTAAAAACTGGGCTTGACAATCCTTCCTGATACTTGCAACAAAATCAACGAAATTTTGAGTGAGGATGTTGAACGGTTGGATAAAGAAGAGCTGAGGAATAAAATTGCCAGCTGAATTTCCCATACAGTTGGTCGGCCTTCTAATTGATGCAGAACAGAGGGCCCTGGTAGCAGAACTTATGCTGCCAGATTTGACAGGTAATGGGAAGAGAACTGAATTTGTGTTTGAAGCATGTGTGGAATGACAGTGTGGCCACGGATGCTCCCATGTTAAGGAAGAATATTTCAATAAATAGCAGGATTTTGAGTCATAGTAGGTGGATAATACTGTTTATAGCAATAGGCTGAATTTTCTATTTAAAAGCTTTACATGTTTTGACGAATATGGTTTAAATCTCGAGACTGTTAGTATTTGATGCTTACAAAAGGATCCTATAGAGTTATTTTATAGCTTTAATGACCTTTGTGACTGGTCTTGACTCTTTACAGCCCACAATCTTGTAATTACCAATTTCTAACCTTAAATCCAAGCAACCCTAAAACAATCTGCAATTTCAATTTGAAATGAAATTGAAAGCTACATTTTCTGTTTTAAACACCAAACTCAACTTGACTCTTGGTCTAGTACTCAGCAAAGAATTTAACAGGAACTTTTAAGAGAGAAAATAAGAAGATTCAATAACATCAGTGTTATAGTCAATGAAACAGAAGTTTGATCGATGCTTAGATAAACCAGAATTTTTAAAATTGAAAATTGCCTTGGTGCATTGACTTTGCAATTTCAATATTTCATTTAAATCATAAAAAAATTGTAATGGAAAACACAACAAATTAGATTTCACATAAGAACATAAGTTACCAGATGCTGTTAGAATTGCACCACTAAAGCCCCAAACTCAAAGACAACAAAACAAAAAATTGAAAAACCATATAAATAAGAGAAAATAATAACTGCATTGCCACACAGTGGAAATCAAACAAAAAACATTTATTTAGTGGAATAAATATTTGCAACATCTTCCATTAGGCTGTAAACCTTACAACAAGGATTGGATTCTTCCAACGGCCATGTTTGGAGAAAGCCATAAAATTTGTACAAGAAATGTATTCATGAAGAGCATTAGACCCAAAAAATCATAAAAGCAAAAGGTTAGAAAACAAATGTTTCCTGATAAATTGTAACAAGAACCAAAATAACTCGGGCGTTGCAGAGAAGTTGGAATCATAAATGGTAAAATTATGCCATGAATTATCCAATAAGACCCACAACATCAGCAAAGAAAAAGAATAGAACATAAATGGTTCTAGATAAATTGTGAACATAAGCAAAAGTACTTCAGCAATGCCAGGAGAGACAGAATCAAGACTTGTAAAATTATGCCATGTGTTATCTACTTATGTGATGCAATGTTTACTATATCCCTATCCATAAAGGTGCCACCCCACCCCGGAGGGCCTACCAGCACAAGGTGAGGGGGCTCGAGGGGGTCCTCCCCCGCCCGCATCCGGATATCTATATCTAGGCCCCGGCTCGTATATCTCGGGGTGCTGACTGGGAAATAGATATAGATAGGCACCCCATAGAACCCATATAGACCTGCCAACCGAACCGACTATCATAGGTCAGTAAGGGGCCTCCCGATAAATGAAGAGAACTTCAGAATGCTAACTGAGAGGGAAACCTGGGACGATGTAATAAAGGAGCTGAGTCCGGGATTCAAAATCAAAAGTGAAGAGAGCCACAGGCCCTCAATGCCAATGGCACCAGGGCCCTAGTTATTCAAAAGAAAAGCAAAACTTAAATGGAACACTACAAATTGGGGAAATTACCTTAAAAATGACAAAACAATGAAGAAAAGACAAAACCCCACCATACTCATAAACACTAAATAAATATTTCCTAAAAGCATAGAAAGGATTAAAATTGAAAATTGGTGCAATCTGTCCATTATTATCTGATTGGCCAACATAATATAGCAGTTTCACAACACCCTAAAAATTGTAATTTCAAAAAACACAAAATGAAATCATATGAAAGTTGCACATTTGGGCCCTTGATGTCCTGAGTGATTAAATTTCACGAAACTAGGAACTATACAAGTAATTTTGAAAGGAAATAATTCAATCAGCCCTAAAACCTAGAAATTAGATATAACAAGAAAGCCAGACTATGGAATTTGAAGTGAGCAAATTTAAACATAAATTAAAAATAAAATAAAACAAGAAATTTCTTCAAAAAAGGTCATGGAAAGGAAAACTTTGTACAGTTTTTGTGAAGGAAAAACAAACACATACAATTCAATGATACAACAAGAAAGACTTTTTGGATTGAAAGTAACCCAAGATTTCATAATTTTGAGTGAACACATTCTACTATGCCATGTGTTATCGAGTTTGACACGTCCAGAAGCAAAAGGATAGAACACAAATGCGTCCAAATAAATTGTAGTGATAAGCAAAAACAATTCAGACATACCAGGAAGATAAATCATAAATGGTAAAATTATGCCATGTGTTCTCTAATTATGTGATGTAATAATTATATTACAAAGTCCCACATTCTAATTCAAAAGTCAAGAGAAGACACATGCCAACCTATGTTGCCACTTGCCAGGATACAGCTACAGGTACCGGCACGTCGATTTTCAAAAACCTTGGGTACAGTACATCTTGGGTACGTCCTTACACACACACACACATATACATATATACGTGTTTTACTCATTTATTAGTCCATAAGAAATACAAAACTTGAAAAATATAGTAAAATCAAGGTTCAAAACATTCAATATGCTTAAAATTTAACATTTTCATTAATCGTGTGGCAATATGAATACAGATATTCATATAAGGGTTTAGGCACAGCTCTGATATTCATGTTTGAAATTAAAGCATTTGTAATCTTGTGTGTGTGTTTAGTTCAACATTGTACTGCATATGTGTAGTTAGCCCCAATAGAAAGGCAAGAGCTGGATGATGATATTGAGCAATGAGATGGCCATGATTTTCCAGCATCCATCCAGAGGTAAAAAATGGCATTTATTGGGCTGCAGCTGCAAGGGTTCAAGTTGAGAATGAAACCTGTGTCTTACTAATGCGATGAGATCCTCCCATTTTCCAGCATTGTCTTTGTCATTCTTAGTTTGTTTCATAGATGTTTCATTTGTAAACCAAAGACTTCCTGGATTTTTCCCTGTTTGCATAAGCATTGTAATGCATCCCGACACCCTTCATTGTCATTGAGTGTCTTTTTATAGATTTTTACCAACCATAATAAAATTTAAAAATGTTTTTTTATAAGCAGCAGCACCTCTTTTGACAGGGTACGTGCGGGGTATGTCCGGATACGTCCGGGTACATCTGTGACATACCCGAATGTACCTAGGATATACCAGTACAGTAGCCATACCCAGTACATACCAGGCAGGGTACGTGGGGGTCAGGAGCATATCGGTGCTTCACAAATGCCAACGATGCCAATTGTACCAGGTCCCTAGTATTTCAGGAGGTGCAAAGCTTCAATGAAACGCTGCAAATAGGACAAATTACCTTGAAAACAACAAAACAAGGAAGAGAAGTCAAGAGCCCATAGTCATGAGCACTAACTAAAATTTTGCGAAAAGCATGGAAAGGCAATGAAATTGTAAATTGCCTTGGTGCAATCAGTTTGTTATTATTTGATTAGGAAACATAATAGAACAGCTTTGCATAGCCCTCAAATTGTAATTCAAAAACATACAAAATGGAAGAATAGGCAAATTGCACCATTTTGGGCATCAAACATCCCAGATGTTTACACACATAATTCCACAAAACCAAGAAATAGAGAGTGATTTTAAAGGGATTTAATTCAACCGAATCCCCAAACCCTAGAAATAAGGTATAACAAGAAAGACAGGGCTGAATTTTAAGAAAACTAATTTTAACAAACCCTAAAATAAGAAAGAACAAGAAACCACTCCAACAAAGGGCCGCTGAAAAGAGAACTTAGTGCAATTTTTACCCAAAGTTTAAAATGTCACTTGCCATTAGTGGAAGGGAATCCTAGGATAAGATACAACAAGAGAGGCATTTTGCATTCAAGATAAACCAAGATTTCATAATTTTAAGTGAAAACATCCTACCAAAACACTAGAAAAATAAAATGAAACAATACAATACTTGACAAAAGTTCAATGAAAGGAACTTCAAAAAAAAAGTCTTCCAACTAAATGAAGGTAATCCTACGTTTCACAGCTTCTAATCATGCCTTCAAATACAGAGCAAATTGCCCACACGATGATAAGAAGCAAATAACGATTTGAAAATCTACAAGTATTAATGCAATTAAAACTTTTTAAGCCTTGACAATAGATAAGAAGAGTAATATTATTTAGAGATTTACAAATATTAATGCAGTTAAACCCTAACAAATGATAAGTTCAGAACAATAGTTCGGAGATTAAAAAATATTGATGAAATTAAATTGTATTAAAAGATAAGATGCGAATAATCATTCAAAGATTAACAAATATTTAAGCATTTAAACTCTAGCATGAAAATATAACAAGAGAAAAGAGAGATGAAATTATATTAATCCGCGACGAGAATAACTTGGTCAATGGACTCGAGAATACATCCAATTACAATAGAAAGTGCAACGGTAGAGAACCCTAAGATCAAAGACTGCCTAAATTAAACAAAAGAACTAAAAACACGGTAGTGAGGAAATTCAAGGAAAATTGAAAGATAAAATGGCGAATTCTATTTGCGATAAGAGAGGTAGAGATAAAATTGCATATTCAAGAGATAAAAATACTAATTCAAAACCCTAGTTAGCAAGAGAACAAAAATTAGAACATAAAAACGGTTCTATAATTTGCGTCACTGTAAATTATTTCGATCAAAAAATAATAAGGATATGCGAGAGGATACAAGAATTCACAGATGCGCACATACCTTCTTGAGGAGTGGCAAAATTGACATAAGCGTAGCCAAGAGAGCGACGCGAGATCATGTCTCTGCACACTCTGATGGACTGTATATTCCCCATTGCTTGAAAAGATCGTAAAGCTGAGCCTCGTTTACGCTGGCATCCAGGTCCCCCACGTACAGAGACGTCCCTATCGCCAACTGATTATTGTTATTCTCCGCGCTACCGTTACTAGCAGCAGCGGCCAACACACCATAGGAAACATTATTGCTGATATTATTATTGATATTGCCGTTGTTGTTTGCGGCGACTGGCTGCTGCTGTGATGGGAGCGACTCGACTTGAACCTGAGACATAACTTGCCAAGATGAAGATCAAAAATGGAACCCTAAATTCGGTGGGGTTTAAGAAAGGAATTGAATTAAGAATAGACGCTGAGCTCGGCTCCCAGAACTCTCAAAAATACTATGCTCGATGGAACCGTAGACGCAGAAAACGATCCGCCCTATAAAAACGCGAACCGAACAGGTAAGGAAAGGGAAGGGAAGGGATGGGGGAATGGGGAAAAACAAGCGAAGGGTTTTTATTAAGGGAAAAGAAATAAAACTACGACAGAGATACAGGTGGCGTTTCGGAGCTGATTATTCGGAGCAGGAGCCTGCTCAATGCCCGAGTCTCTTTCTCTGCTTTGTGCGTCGTTTTTCTTCTTTCTCCTCCAACTCTAATGTAATTTCGTCTTCATTTCGCTTCATTTCATTTATGTTTTTTTTAGTACTTTTGTCGTCCAAGCTTCTTGGGAGGGGAGACGCGCAGGCGCTTTTCTTAATTTAAATATGTGTCGTTTGGATTTCCTGTCGTTTTCATGCTTTTTCGCATGTCAAAATTAGTTTAATTGGTGTGTGGAGGGTCTCTCTCTAACATTCTTTGGTTTTGCCTTAATTGCTTGTTGATGGAGAGGATAATAATTGGCATAAATATTCAACTTATAATATAGGTTCAAGGGAGACCAAAGTAAAACGCCATGGAGTAGCATAAATATTTTATTTTATTTTTTGTCTAAGGTGTGTAGCGTGAAGAAGTGTTGGTTCTTTCCCCATGTATTTCCTATTCAAAATTGGACACATATATTTTGACTATGTAGATATTACGTGCAAATACATCTCGACATCTTCTTAACATTCAATGCCTCAAAAATTGTCGATAAAAATGTTCTTCATTATGTTGTGCAACTCTTTGACTAACAAATCACTAAATTGGTGGTGAAATCACTATTGAAAAGTTGAAAGGTGTAATGAAGAGAGATCCCTCTATAGTGCGCTTCTACAACGAGTATCGGTTCGGGGAGAAGAAGGTGCGACATCATGGTAAAAGCTCCAAGGAGTTACATGATGTGATTAAATTGGGTTGTGAGAACTTGGTATGGGCACATATCGGTTGAATGCTAATATTGAATGTGTAACCAAGTTCTCCATGACTAATTGCTCAACAAATGAATGGCAATGTGTCCATAACTATGTGCATATTACAAGCTACTTTTTTTAGATATACTATCGTGAATTTTGTATCAATGGATTAACTATTTTGAAATAACATCTCTCAAATCGACAACAATAAAGTACTACTGACTCCAAGTGCCATATAATGTGCCCATTATAAGCCATGTGAGATTTTTAAAATTTATGTCATGATTTATTCCATGTTTATAATCATTTATGATTATTGGTATTTGTTATTTACCTTTTAGGTGTTAATGGCTTCATTTGAAACATTCTAATTCTTGAGCGAATGGACAAGATGTCAAAACAAGGTCGAGATCAACTAATCACAACGATAACCTCAACTTACGTTGGATTGTCAAAAATGCATAGAATAGAGATGTATATACATACATACATACATGGATGTGTGTGTATGTATATGTATATGTATATGTATACGTATATGTATATGTATATGTATATGTATATGTATGTGTATGTGTGTGTGTATGTGTATGTGTATGTGTATATGTGTATGTATGTATATGTGTATGTATGTATGTGTGTATGTATGTATGTGTGTATGTATGTATGTATGTATGTATGTGTGTATGTATGTGTGTGTGTGTGTACACGTGTGTGTGTGTGTTGGTGAAATAATTTGTTGCATAGACAAATTACTAGTTTTCACCAAATGATCATGGGGTAGGACTCTCCTTCTTGGGTATGGGGAGGCTCCCATTTATTGAATGCAGGAAAAATAAAGTCTGTGGGTGGCTTGTTAGGCCAAGGATCACACATGAATACTCCACTAAACATGTGGCAAACTGCTTGTATAGTGTACAAGGGAGGAATTTGCTTTGAAGAGAGGTAAAGAGGAGATGGGGAAATGGAGAGAGGGGTTAATGTTGTGAGTAGACTTACAGATTTCACACACATTAGCCAGAGTAGGTCCACATTCAATAGGAATAAATCAACCGTGTAAGCAATAGCAAGACTAATAAATCAGAGACACAAAGTTATATGGATTCATTAATCAAATACACAAAATTCCTTCTTAGTTGTACAAGATTACAATGCTTGCAAAGTTGGAAAGTAGAGAGAGTAGAAGAACATAAGCAAGGAGATAGAAGAATGTAGCTTATTGCTTATAGTAGTAGTGAAACAAAAGCCAACAACTAACATTTAACAACCGTTAACCCCTTGGAATGGAGAGGCCATCCCAATTTATAGCTTACAAAGATGTCTCTTCCTCTCCCCATGTGACTTTTCATCTTACCACCACTTGTGACCTTTCATATTCCTTTAGGAATGAAATTAAGTCATTTTCTTATTTTTGAAAAGGGAATTTTACAATGCAAAGTGAGGCCACTTAAGTGAATAAGACGAAAGAGTGAAAAAGTACATTCCTAATGAAGAAATAGAATGTTAGAGAGAGAGGAGGAGGAGAGAGAAGGAGATAGAGAAGTGATAATCCGAGAGATGGGAAAGCTCATGTTGATGAAGAATCTACTTCCGATGGATCTTGAGAGAATGTTCCGAGAATGAAGTTCCTTTCCTTTGACCTCCTGTTGAATTAAAACATTGTGATTGCAATTTCCTCTTCCTGTGAGATGCAGACACATTCCAAAGCATTGAATAAGTGTTCAAAAACACTACTATGATACTTGCACCATGTGGACCTAAGATGACTACTTGATCTTACAAACATGTTGATCCTCTTCTGCCACCACTAGGGAAAGAGATTTGAACACAAGGTCAGAGTTGGAATATGGAGATCATCACCTTCCTCCTCGTGACTCCCTTAAACTTCAAAATTCACCTTTGTGACAAGATGTCTCCTTTGAATGGAATCAACCTTGGGAGACTCAAACACCTTCTTGTCCATTTGTTCCCCATTGAAAAGGTCTTCTTCTCCAAATAGAGAAACTACTCCTATACTCAACTGAAAGTGTATACTGTGAAATCCCGAGTTCGTCAAGTCACCATGATGTCCTACAACTAGCTCAAACACATCCAGTGTTCTTCCATCAACATGGATAACTCAACATCCTTGTTCCTTAACCAATATCCCGACACTTATTATTTTTAGTAAGTCTTAATTTAGGAAGTCTATTTTTAGTTACCAGTTGCTCAATTTGACACCTTTGAGTATTCTTGATATGCAAGGAGCAATGACAGCTCAAAGAATGAACTGTTTTCAGCACTTACTATTTATATATTATGAAGCTTAGTAAAACTTACTATTTTTAGAAGTGGGTCTTCCCAGTGTTGAAACGGAATGAGAATGGTCTCAAAAGTTTTTTTATTTCACAAGGATGTTTTGCTTCATTTTTTAAAGGATTTCAATCGCCTAACTTCGTAGATCTAAAAATAAGTTTCTATACATGGGAGCTTCATCGACCATTAAAAATAATGTAGGCCACCATTGGATGCAAGATTGGAATCATTTAAAGGGCATTTTTGAGAAGGAGTTGTTAAAATCTCATGGAAAATGGACAAGGGGTTTGGGAGATATGAGCAACTTTCTATTTTTAGTATATGAGGTCTCAAGCACATTCCAACAACATAACAACAAGGAGAGTGAGCTTGGGAGGAAAATATGCATTTAAAAACATGAAAAATGGTTAAGTCCTTGATTTCAACCTTTCTCTCTCACATTGCACACCTTAACTCATGCTTAACCCAACTAGGCTTAATCAAGGTCAAACGAGGGTTGATGTGGAGTTGCACCCTAAAAAAAGGGGATAAGATGGGAAAGGGGACAAGAGGGACACTAGAATGCACTTTGCATCATATCAAGACAAGTGTCAACAAGGGGTTTCATGAGAGTGAGATGAAGGGGGCTGAAAACTAGCTCTCGGGGCTCAACAATGGTTTTACATGTGTGCAGGGGTTAACGAGAGAGGTGGAGCACATTTTCTTGTCCCCTTAGCTATTAGGGAAAAACCAAAGGGACAATAGTAGCTAAAAATTGCACCATGGGTGCATACATCATGAGGAGGGGGACTGATTTGAGTTGAACTTGAGTTTGTACTTTTAACACTCAAGTTATGACACCATAAGAATTATTGTAATAAGGAAAAATCAAAAGGATGAGTAGAATATTACAACATATGTAGGTTATGGGGACATTCTATTTCCAATTTTATCTCTTACAACACTATGTAAGACAACCTCGAGAAGGTGATGTATACTTTATCTGAGGTCATACCCATGAAGCTAAGGACTGCAGGGCTTTGATGGATTTGAAGGGGGATGTTACTAGGAATGTGTTTGATATACAAACTTAATTGGCCACCAAAGTACACCTAGCTATTTATTGTGGTGGTAAAAATGAGTGTCTCCCCTCGACTAACTACAATTGGGTTCCTTCTTCACTACAAACTACCCCGCGATAAATATTATAATCTCCATAATCCAATTTGTTCCTCCTTATCAACAAAATAACATAAGACGACTACCTCCTTCACCATAACAATCACTTTGAGATGGCATATACCAGCACCAAAAGCACTATATGAAAGTTATCGCGGCCAAACAAAGGCTGGAACTCCCCGCAGAGACCCTATGGTGCGCAACAAGGATATAAAGGTGGTTACTAGAAAAGGAAGATGAGACCTAGACCGGAGAGGCAACATATAATTTATTGTCTTTGTAGAGAGACAAACCACATTATGCATAAAATTTTCGTTGAATCTGAGTGAGAAGTATTATACACATATTGAAGGGTGCATGTGCAATATAATATAAAAGACTATCCCGCATTAGAGAAACAAATAAAGGAAAAATAGTTATGCGATGTCAAGATGATCAATGTGGTGCCCCAATAAATTGGTAGTCTACAAGACCTTACTAAAACACAGAAATTATAAGGCTTGGAACATGTAGAGATCCCTATGGATCCCCAAATTTGGAATGGTAACAAAAATACCTACCCGGACTCACAAAAAGAAACAACGTTACTTGAAGAAGTTAAAGAATTTCTCCACTCGATCTAAAATAGAGATGTCAATGCTAAATACGGGGGACATCGAGACCTAGATTTACAAGTAGATATTGAGAATATTAAAACAATGAGGAGTGGTTATAGCTTTACAATATCTCCTAAACATAGTGAATGTCCTACACAGTGAGGATGTTTTTTAAAACATATATAGCTTGACCATAACTCTATTAGAAAATGCATCATGTGAAGTATGCAAACAAAGAAACCAATATGGTATTTAAAGACTGAAAAACCATGGGATGCAAACACCCGATTGAATATAATTATGGGAGGTTATGAAATAAAAGATGCAATATTCAACTTTGGAAGCATAATAAACATGACGTCGAGATTCACTTGGGAATATATGGAAGCCCTTGTTATGACATATAACCCCGTCCCCGGACTATGGTAGAGTAGATCCAATTGGTTGATTATAAGATGTTGAGATATAGGTAGGAGAATTAATTTTGAAAGGGGATTTCAAAGTTATTGATATGAAAACTAATGAAACGCATTACCTAGTGTTGATTGGAAATAAGTGGGTGTATGATGGCAACATGAAAATCAACACAATAACCAATTAGATTGAAGCACACCTAAATGATTCTATTATTTTCATTCCAATGAATAAGTTTGAATAGGAACCCTATACCATTCTTACAAAACCAATGTCTTCGTATGTGCATGATGTTGGAAGTTGGTTTAAGGTAGGATATAAAGAAAAGGATATAACTCCGCAATAAAGAACAAAGGTAAAAATAGAGGATTTCACAAAAGGGAAATCTCTACAAAAACACATACTAAGAATCCGTTCACAGATGAAGAATCAAAATATAACATTTGGTCTTTGACTAAATAAAAAATATCATAGTTAGATGAGTTTGCGAGGCATGATCAAGATTATATTAACCCAAATGGAGAAACTCATATTCCATGGAAATTACATCTTTGATCGATACAAATTCGAGATGAAGGTTTGAATCATTGGATGTGTGGAGAGCTTGAAATAAGGCCAATGAAGATGGTGTAGGTAGAAGAGAAATTAATTCCATAATTTTTTGGGACCTTTAATCTAAATGCATTTTTTTCGAATTGTAAAAACATATGCCTCAAGAATAAATGAGAATCAATGTATTGGACTATACTCTAAAAGAAACAACAACCTCATTGTGGGTTATACACATATCAAAGAATCTTAAATGGATCAAAATAATATGTATGATGTGGTCACAATTTGCATTAGATACTAAGTTAAAAAGGATTTACCTCAATATTGCGTAGAAACAATGTACAAAATTACACATTCAAGAATGTATTGAGGCTTGGAAAGTACATGAAATAAAACCAAAGTGATGGGTGTAGCTATTTACTAAAGCATTGAAACCATCTCCAAAATCTTGTTACTATCATCAAAAAAGGAATAGATAAACATCTCGTTGGGGCCAAGTCCAACATGATTTTATTCAAATATTTAATTTTAAAGATAATAACCTCATGGTAGATATAACCCTTTAAAAAATTAAAACATTTTTATGTCATGGAACTATTAACTTAGAGGGAGGAGCTGAATTTCCAAACCCCAAAGAAAGAAGTAGACAAATTACACAAGGAAAACACTAAGAGTGAAACAATTAACACAAAAAGTACAAGATAAAAATGTGTCACGAGTAGGGGATAACAAGGAGAAAATGAAATAACCCGAGGACAATGAAGATATCGAGTTTGGTTGGAGTGTTTGAACTAGAATGTCTAAAACATATATCCACAAAGAAAGATATGTGTAATAAAAAAGATGAATAGTTGTGCAATTTAAATATAAAATAAAAAGAAGGGTCCAGGACAATAGTAGACACCCACAAAAGAAGGGAGAGGCTAATATATACAATGAACCAAAGACGCAAGAGAGTAGAAGAGACACGTCCAACATGAACAGTAAAGCTAGCTACTATTTGACATTATTAGATGGAAAAAGAGACATTAGAAATATTGTAACTATTGTGGGATTATGAAGATGTGTTTCCCACTAAATTCAACAAAATAAAGGGATTGGATCCATCACTTCGAGAAATGTGCATTGAATTAAAATAAGGAGAAAATCCTATCAAGAAAATACCATATAGATTAAATCCAAACATGAAAGTGAAAGTTAAGGCATAATTAGACAATATGATAAAGTAAATCTAATCTACCCGATAGAAAAATCGGATTGGGTGAGTCTCGTAGTCACTCAACCAAAGAAAACAAGAGACATTAGAATCTATAGCAATTATAAAACCATGAATGATGTATGTGTCATGAAACAATTCCTATGCCATTCACAAATGAAATATTGGAAGCAGCATAGCAAGGCATAAGGTATATTCTTTTACATGTGGATTCAATGGTTACCTCTAAATTCTAATTGCTTGAGAAGATCATGCCAAAACCACTTTTGCAAATGAATGGGGTAGTTTTACATATAAGGTAATGTCATTTGGGTTAAAAATGCACCCACAGTCTTCTTTGGAGTCATTGTCACTACATTTAAAGACTTTATTCATGATTTCTTTGAAGTATAATTGGATGATTATCTAGTCTTCTCTTCAAAGAACATATATCCAAGGTACGATTAATGTTAGAATGATGTAGATCATTACACATTGCCTTAAATTTGAAGAAATGTTTTTCTTTACACCTTTTTGAGTATTACTTGGTCATGTTGTATGCAAAGAAGTAATTTTAGTAGACCAAACAAAATTTGTAGCTATAATTGACCTCAAACCTCCTATAATTCCCTCGGAAGTTTGTGAATTTCAAGGTCATGTTGGGTATTACAAGAAAATTTATCAAGGGATATGCTAGTATTATGTAACCTATGGGGCAAATATTATCGAAAGGTCAAAGTTTGAATGGACAATGGAATGCCAAAATGCATTCACTCAATTGAAGCTAAAGTTGATTAGTGCACAGATCTCAAGGAAATACTACTCCTACAACAAATAAGGAAGATTTTACAATAGAAACTACATCATAACAAGTTATTCCTACTATAATAGACAAGAAATAAAAATGGCACTAGGGTTTTCAAGTGGCGGAGCGGGGAGGACACAGGGAGAAGGAAGTGTGTCAGGGAGAGGTCAGGTTTGGTAGGTCCTTCCTGTAAAAGGTGTCTCATGCTCTATCTTCTTAGGAAAGGAGGATGGCATTGGGGTGCAGATCGACTTATGCGAGAGAAGAGCATGGGTGCCAAATTTTCGGAAGGAAACTCTCCACAAATGGCATCGTGAGTTGGTGTGAGAAGCACCGGTAAGGGGGCTCCGAGTTAGATTCCTAACAAAGGGTTTTTTTGGTGATTTTAGAAGCACAACCCAAAGAAGAGGAAACTATCCTTTGGAGGGAAAAGTTATTCCTCGATCAAGGGCTATATGTTCAAAAGTGGGGATCGAACTTTGATCCGAGTTCAATGGTGATGGAGGATCTCCGATCTAGGTTAAGCTCTATGCTCTTCCTACAAAGTATTGGAATCCCCGCATCCTCACTATAATTTGTGGGTTTTTGGGGAAGATTGTAAGCATAGATCCAAGGACCCTCGAAGGGGAGTTAACAACTTATGCTAGGGTTCAAATTTATGTGGATCATGTGAAACCTTTGCGAATCCATCTCCATTAAAACTCGGAAGGGATGTGGACCCAACAAGTGGAATATGAGTAGTTGTTCTCTCATTGTTTTAAGTGTCAACAGATGGGAAATTTGAGAAAGGAATGTCTAGGACTCACAATTGAACCCACGTTTGGTAAAAATCTCCATCGTAACCCCTAGCTCTAGGTGGAGCTATAGAGAATAAAGGAACTTCTCTCTCCCCCTTTCACAAGTCATTATGGGAGCTTGGAAAGGGAAAGAAATTGAGCTATCTCTAAACTCACTTTTTTAGAATCTATGAAGGTCATGGAAGAATCCACAAGATCTGCGCTCGTTGATCCATGAGGAATAGACTCGAGGAATGGAGCCACGCTAGAAAGGTGAGTAATTGGGCAGTGACGTGAGGGATCAAGTGGTAGATTCGGAGGCGAAAGGGAGATAAAGGAAGAAGGAGAAGAAGCCACCTGAATACTTGGGATGACATTGAGGGCCCATGTTCCATCAGCAGAGACTCCTGGGTTGGGTGAGGTGAACTGCGACAGGAAACACATCTGGGTAGAAATGAGAAATGCTAGGAAAACTCATCGGGGAGGGTGGAGGTGGGTAGCGAAACATTTGAAGTTATTTTACAAACCGATTAGTATGGAGGGCCATCCCCAAAGAATCCATGAAGATTGTATCATGGAATATCATGGGCATGAACGCTAACCGGACACTTAGCTTTGGATCAAGGTGCAAATATTTGTTGTTTTCAAGAAACCAAAATGTTGGGTGTGGATTATCTATCTAGTTGGGTCGAAAGTGGAAAGGATGACAAGGTTCGTTTGTTGATGCAAATGGGGTATCCGAAGGACTAGGGATGCTATGGAATTCATTCAAGGTAGAGGTGTCAATTTTGTCCTCTAAGATTAATTTTCAATGGTGTAAAGTAAGCGGTGAAGCATTCAAATAAGAGTTTTTTCCTCTGAACATTTATGGTCCGACTTTGATTTCTTTGAAAATGGATCTGCAGACGGTTCTATTAAAAGTTGTGGAAAATATAGGTGACAAGTTGGTGGTTCTTACAAGAGACTTAAATGCTACCCTTTTGGACTTTGATTTCGAGGGGATCGAGGAGTAATCCTCATACCCAAAGGGATTTATCCACCTTTGTTGACAACGCGAAATTTGTGGATGTTCTTCCTAAAAGTAGTTGGTTGACTTGGTCCAACTGTTGGATTGGTCTTGGATGCATAGCAGTCAAACTAGACAAAGTTTTAATCAACTATTGTTTGCTTCTGAGTTAATGCTCTTCTAGAAAGCGAAGTGCTCCCCTAGTCGGGTTCGAACCACTAACCCATTGCGCTTTCTATCGCTATTGCTTTGGTGCCTAGGAAATGGCCTTTCAAATTTGAAGCGATGTGGATGAGGGATCCTTCCTTTAAATAGTTGGTGAAACAAAGGTGGTCTTCCTTTAAAGTCAAAGGTACAAAAATGTTCATTTTATATGAAAAAATGGCTTTGTTGAAAGTTGAGATCACCATATGGAACAAATCTATTTTCAAAAATATCTTTCAAGAGAAATCGAGAGTAGAGGAGGCTTTGAAGGTCTTAAATGAGAAGGTTTTAGCTTTGGCAGAATCGGAAGACTACCAAAGGGAAAAAGAGATTTTGGTGAAATCCAATGATCTCCTTCTTAAGGAGGAAATATATTGGCGACAAAAAGTCAAGGGAGCTTTGGGTGAAGGAGGAGATAAGAATTCAAAATTCTTCCATGCTTGATTAAGCGAGGCATAATGTAAACTATATTTCTAAAATCTAGAATAGTCGAGCATAATAGGTTGTCGATTCGAAAGATATAAGGAAAGAAGTCAGAATTCTTCACAGATCTCTTAGGGGTGAAGATCACACTCCTTTTACAACAACAAGCGCTCTTGGATCGATCCCAAGAGTGGTAGGTGATGAAGATTTGGCCCATCTAATGGCTCCCTTTTCGGAAGAGGATGTTCAAAGCATTGTTTTCTCCATGGAAAAGGAGAAAGCGACCGTCCCGATGAGTTCTCTACGACCTTCTTTCAGACTTCTAAGAAATCACGAGATAAAGAGGTCTAGCTTGCGGTGGAGGGATCGAGGGTATCGGGCAAGATTCTAAGAGATATGAATTATACCTTTATTTTTGTATTCCCAAAGAAGTTTCATGTGGAATCTATGGATGCCTTCAAACCGATATCCCTTTGTAATACTTCTTACAAAATCATTTCTAAGGTGATTGCAAGTCGTTTGAAGGTCTTGATGGATAAGATCATTTCTTGCGAACAAATTGGTTTTATTCTCGGGGTAATCTATCACGGATGAGATTTATCTTTCTCATGAATTTATGCATTCTCTTTTGGGAAACAAAATTCCGGTATGTTGATTAAGATTGACTTGAAGAAAGCCTATGATAGAATAAATTGACATTTCTTGATGATGTATTTGTAGTTGTTGGGATTCAATGAGAGTTTTTACAACTGGATATATAGTTGTATTGTTACTTTGAGGTTCTCGATACTAGTAAATGGCTATGCGAAAGGTTTATTCTCGAAATAGGGGCATATGACAAGGTGACCTCCTATCCTCTTACTTTTTCTTGGTAGCGGAGTATCCGAGTCGTGCTCTAAAAGTGGTAAGGTTGGGGAAAATTAGTTTCTGTGGATTTCTACCAATTTAGAACTAATAACTCACCAACAAATTGCGAGACGACACTTTCCTTTTTGGAAGATCTAGGGTAGATGAGGCTAGGAACTTCATGGTGATCTTTGATGTCTACTCGATGTAACAGTCAAATGATAAGTGTGTCTAAATCGGTAATCTTTTTCTTCAACACTCCATGAAGACTTCGAGAAGAATCCTAGATATATTGGGTTTCTTAAAGGGGTATCTTCCTCATAAATATATGGGAATACCTCTTTTTGTTGGAGCAGGAGGTCCTGTCTTTGGAACAATATGGTCAACTCAATTAAACAACATATTCGAGTTGGAAAGGAAAATGGCTCACCATGTCAATTAGGATTCTACTTATCAACTCGGTTCTTAATGTAATTCCTACGTACATGTTGTTGGTAACACGTCTTTCCTCAATGGTTCGAATCAAAATTGAGAAGTCTGCTATGGCATTTTCTTTGGAGCGGTAGAAACAAGGAGAAGAGGTTGTTCTTAGTTAAATGGGATTAGATCGCATTACCGAAAGTCCAAGGGGGGGTGTTTTGAACTGAATTGGTGAAATATGGCTTTGGGAGCTAAGCATATTTGGAGGTTGATCTCTAACCTAGAAGATTTGGTTAATTATATGTTCGATATAAATATTTAAGTGGGGAGGGGCGAATTGATCATTTCAGTGGGAGGTTCCTAGGGGATCCCATATGTGGAATTTCATGGCATCTTGTAGGAAGGTCTTCTCCAACCTCTCCTCATGGCACATTGGAAATGGAGAGTTGGCCAATTTTTGGGAGGACTCTTAGAACGAGAGCCTACCTCTTTCAACCAAAACCTATAGGAAGTTATGTTAGTGGCCCAAATTTAATGGGGTGTGAAGGTCAAAGACTATGGCAGAGGTCGACAAATGATGGTTCCCCATTTTCTCATTGGAAGGATCATGAGAATCTCCACATTTCTAATGCTTCCAAATCTTACTTGTCAAGTCCTCTTGAATAAAAAATCCTTGAGTATTCTAGAGAAGGATTATCTGCTTTTGGTTGGGTTCTAGATCTTGATATTGTAAAGTCAAGGAAGGATATAATTGGTGGGAAAGCAAGGAGGAGATTAGGGCCCTAGCTAGTTGGTTTGTTGGGTCGCGAATAATCTTCCGAAAGCTAGTGTGTTTAATTGGCTAGTCTTTAAGGGGAAAGTAGTCATGCGGGAAAGGAGGAAGAAGTGGGGCCTCGTCGGTCCTACCAGTGTGTTTTGTGCATGGAAGTGAAGAAGATTTGGATCATTTGATGTAATTTTGTCCTTTTTCGTATAAGTGGTAGAACTAGCTTTGCACTAGGCTCGAGCTTGAATGGATCCAGGGGAGATTGATTAAGGACTCGCTCGTGGCTTGGCCTAAGATGGGGAAGATTGGCTTGCTTAGATCTATCTGGATTTGCACCCCTATTCTCCTTCTTTGGCACATATGGCAAGAGTGCAATCTTAAAATCTTCAAGAGCGTGTCTTTTGACGTCAAGGTCATGCTGGCCAAATTGGAAATTTCCATCTCTGAAAATGTTAGCAAAAAGTAAGGATGTTTCAAGGTTTTCCTCTTTGAATGCTAGAGTAAGGGTAGCTTAGCCTCTAATCAAGTTGTCGATCCTGGTTCAATTATCAAAAAGGGTTATCTTGGGTCAAAAATCCTGCACAAGAAACAAGTGAAATGAAGTCCACCTCCTCCTGTTTTTCACAAATTGAATTTTGACGAGGCATCAAAGGGAAACCCGGGCATATCGGGAGTGGGGTGTTTGATTAGAGATAATAATGGTTCTTTGGTGATAGTTGGCTCCTTCCCTCTGAAGGATGGAACTAGCATCAAGGCCAAAGCTCAAGCCTTGCTTGAAGGATTGAAATTAGCAGTGCAAGTTGGGTGTGATAACTTGGCGATTGAAGGGGATTCATTAGTTGTCATTACGAATGTTAAGAGAGGTAGACCATTATCTTGGCATCTAGACTTCCTTTTTGAAAATATTCTCTTTTGGCTTAGTAAGATACCCAACCTGGAGTATCGAACACAAATATAGAGAAGAAAATAAAGTCAGCTGATTTATTAGAAAATTATGACATTATTAATAGAGGTGGTCTGGTCATCTCAGAGCGTGCCAACTCGTGGGAGAGTTTAGAGGCACTTATTGCCAGTGAAGGACGTGAGGATGTTTATTAAAGAAGGGAATGTGGATTCATTCTCTTTGTCTTTTCACTTTTGGAAAACGGTTTCAGAGGTCAGTGAGGGAGATTGGAAACATGGATTCTACTTCGCTTCCTTGCTTGTTCTTACAGGGGAAAAGCGTGAAATGGCCTTCGCAGGAGGTGTGACAAGGGCTAGGGTTCAAATTGTCTTCTGGGCTGAGTCGGGATCGGTGTGTGAGGCTATAGAGAAAGTGTTGGGAGAGGAGTACATGGCGGCCTCTGCTCATTCTCGAGTCAATTCGGAGATTGCCTCATGGTTCGTGTTGAGGCTTCTGCTGGTTAAGAAGAGTAAGGAGGAGACGAAAGATATAGCCTTGCATTTTATAAAACCACAACATCATGGTGGTTTGGAGGAGGTAAATATGGTGTCGAATTATAGGTGGCGAAAGAGGAAGAGCTCAAGTTAAAGGCGGTGAATAGAGTTATTGAGGCCCTTTCACCCAAAAATGCGGATCTTATGCATTTTGTCTCGAGACGTCCACATTTCTGCTCTGCTTTGGGTTGGAGGGAGGCAGTAGAATAAAGAAGCTCGACTTACTTGGTTTATCAGCGCCCATAATGTTGGAGTCGGAGGTGGCGGAGTGATTCAGGAGGCAGGTAGGGTTTACATACAATTTCTTGTTTCGAAATGAGAGGAGAGGGCGATGAGAAGGTGGGAAAAAGGAAAAGAAAGAGAGTTCCAGCTCTAGTGGAGGAGGCAGCCCCGAATGTCAACTGAGTTAGTTGTTTGGTTCTCTTTGTTGTTCATGTGGTTTTTCGTTTTGCGTGGTTCTGCTACTATATTTGTTGGCTTTTGTTTTTTCGGGTGTTTTTGATTATTTTTCTAGAGGTTTTGGATGTAACGGTGGGATCCCATGCGATCCCCTAGTTCGTAACTCGATCAAAAGCCTTCAAATATTAAATAAAAGTTTCTTAGTGCACCAATATTAGTTTTTCTCGATTGGAAAAATATTTTTCATGCACATGTTGATGTGTTAGGAAGCGCAATAGAGCAATCCTAGTGTAATGAGAAGAAGGAGAAATCGATCACCCCATTCATTTTGCAGTAGGAAATTTTTGCACGAGAGAAAAACTACAAAAACACCGAAAGATAGGCTCTAGCCATGGATTTTTCACTTTAAAATTTCAAATAATACTTATTAGAAATTGAATTTGAGTTCTTTATGGATCACCAGACATTGTGATACGTTGTGAATAAGTCGTTATTAGGAGGAAGGATATCAAGCTGGTTGATGTCATTCTAGGAGTGTAAGTTTAAAATTATATGAATCCTAGAAGATAAAATGTGGAACCAAATCATTTGAGATACATAAATATAAGGGAAGAACCAGAGGAATTGGACGAGGATTCTCCATATGCATATTTATTTCTAGTCATCGCATTACCAAAACAACTAAAAGAGATTGCACACTCTCTTCAACATGGCATCCTACCAAATCATTACATAGAAAGAGAGAAAGCACTTGGTTTCTAAAGCCTTTCCTCACACCATTATAAATTAATTCTTGTATAAAATAGGTAAAGATATGGGATTGTGAATAGTTGCATTGGAGCATTAAATAGATTTAATCTTTGTGAGAAGTGCACGAAGGAATAACAAGACATTTTGTAGGAGAATCGATGTGACGAAATTTTTACAAAGTGGGCCAAATCTATTTCAAGATGTTTATTGCATTGTGAAACATTGTGATATCTATCAAAGAGTGGGGAAACCCAATTAAAGGGATGAAATACCTCTTCACCTAGTTCTAGCCACATAACCATTTAAGCAATGGGGGATAGATTTCATTGGTCCAATTCACTCACTAACAAAAGGTCTAGAGCTAGATACATCATTATAGAAATGAACTATTTCAAAAAATAGGTGGAAGCTGCAACTAGATCAAATTGTGTAATAAAGGATGATCAAATTCTTGTATGAAAATTTCATAACTAGATACGGGTGCCCTTGCACGAAAACACACTTATTGAATAATGACATCAAAATCCTTTGAGAATAATTTATGATTGTGCACCATAAAAGTACAACATACCATCCGTAGGAAAATGGAAAAGTAGAGGCCATAAACAAGGTGTTAGAAATAATATTAACAAAAATTACAAAGTGCAAATGGATGAATGGGAAGATAAAATACTTTTAATACTCTAGACATACATGACAAACTATGAGAGAAGTAAAAGGTAGACACGATTCCAACATGTCTATGAAATTGAAGAAATTATGATGATGGAATATATTATATCGAGTCTTCACATTGTTATAGTTACGGTTATGAGAGAAGGAGTCCATCGAAAATAGGCTATTGGATTAGATGAAGATGGAGGAATATAGAGAAATTGTGTAATGGAACCAGGAGGCCCATAAATAGAGATAGAAAACATGACAAGATCAAAATTTGTGCAATAAGAAATTTTAAATAGATAAAATGGTTTTGGTGTATGAAAACATGTTTAAAACACAACTAGGTAAATTGTGCATATGGTGGAAAAACTTGTACATTATTCATCACATCACCAAGTAGAGAACCGTTGTATTGCAGGAGTTATAATGAAATGTCTCACCAAGTAGGATTAATGAGTGTGGGATAAAATTCTCTGATGAAGCAAAGGTGCATAACATCATGAAAGTGATAATAAGTTCCTTTAACACAACAATTAGAGTAGGAAGTTTCAAATTTTTTGCAATGTGGTAGTTATAAGTTTTGTGTAGTTAATCAATTTGTGTTCGAGTGTGTGTAGAATATATAAAGTGTGAAAGATCAACTGCAAGCTTTCAAAAAAGGGAAATGCAAGAATTAAAATAAAAATACATAGGGTACAAATTAAATATGTCTAGAAACCAACACAGAAACAACAAAGTAAATTAGATAAAAATCAAAATTGAAAATTTGAAAGGATAAATAGTACCACTTGGATATCATTACAATCAACGTATTAAACTCTTGAATCATAGGAAAGTGAAATAAAAGACAAGTCATTGGCACATCAAACCAAATCTTTAACATATAATAATAATTAATCAAGTAGATCAAGAGGTAAACGACTCAAGAGTTGAAACTTTGGATTTGGAAACAAGTATAAACAACAAACAAGGTCTATAACAAGTGTAATAAAGGTGAGAAGAAAGAAAGAAAAAAAAAGAAGAGAAAGAAACATAAAGTGTGACAAAGTTAAAAGACAAAGTGAAACTTCAACAAAAACTATATGATAATAACGGTGGATCCATTCAACTGACCCATTGGGACCTATAGTTCAAGGCATGATAGAGGAACAATTTATCCAACCTTCTCACTCGGTGACTCATAGAAGGAGGACATGGGTATTTTCATGATGCTTAGACAAACAAGGTGGATTGATCCACCACACCATGAGCTAGCGAAAATTATGAACAAATTTGGGGTGCATACCAAGTTAGCCTATAGATGCGCATGGGTAGATAATCCCAAAAGACACAAAGTGTGAGGAACAATGACACATCGACCTTACATGGGAGACCACCCTAAATTGATATAGACTTTCATCGATCGATACTATAATAATGTAATTTGGTTTTCATCTCAAGATTCATTCTCCATTAACATAACCACATTCACTTAAACCACTGGATTGCCAAATCAATATTTTTAATACTTCATATAATAAATAGGAGACCGCATATCAAATCAACAATTGTAGGTTTTTATGGTCCATTACACAAAGATAGAACAATTCCATTAGGGGAAATAAAAAATAAAGTAGTGTGGATCCTAGTAAAAATTGTATTTGAGCAAGATCTTGTGGCCGCCTGTGGTAAAGTAAGAAAATATCTTTGGGCACAATGGATATAATGACATGAATGTGGGAGGATGGTGTTGATTTCAACCGGGCCACTTTGTAATCATGTAGATCCTCGCCAAGGGTCCAAATAGATCCCAGTTATTGCCCAATTGGTTCACTAAACTAGATTTTGAAGAGATGAAGGTTGATAGGAAAACATTAATGAAACGACAATCACAGAGATAGGAACTAAGATGTATCTTCAAGATGAATGAGAACGGTACATGTGGAAGGAAATGGTGATGGAACAAGTCAGTAAATGGATAGATTAAAGTGTGAGACATAGTTCAACTCCCACCCATGCCTAAATCTCACATTGTCGGTTTAGAGAGTGAAAATGTTACACAAGAGCAACTCATCTAAAACATAAATCAAGGGATTCAAGAATACATCTTTGGATGTGTCAAAGCATTAGAAGAAGAAACTCCAATTGTACCACATAAGAAAATAAGGACTAAGTTAAGTCCATTCGAGTAATGCGACAGTTAATAAGAGAAAAAAGTACAATCCCAGGTTGGGAAGTTATTACACACAAAATGGATTTAATAATGCAAGAGGAAATGAAAGAACCACGATATGTAGCACACAAATAAGTGGAGAAAGTTACAGATGAGAGAGATAAAATAACGCAAAATAGATAAAAGGAAAAGGCACAAATAATTCTCAAACTCACACTAAGTACACCTTCCCCTCCTTCATCCCTATAATATGTGAGTACTCTATTAGAAATAGGCACAAGGGATGAAATAACCGCACAACCTATGCAAGTAGATCTAGAGCCCAGAGTCGCCATTGTGTAGATGGTTTTGGAAGAACTTGAAGTAACCATGTAATCATAAGGTGTAGAATAGATGAATTATCAAAAGGAAACACAAAAAAAGAAGGAAAAGGACACCATCATAAAGCATAAACAAAAAAATTACACAACAAGAAATAGAGGCACAATTGCACAAAGTAGAATCTACAAAAGCACAAGAGGAGCAGGAAGAGAGGAAGTGCAATGTGCAAGAAGAGGAACAAGAAAATATAACAATGGAATAAGCCAAGACACATGAGGTCATCGAATCACACAAGATACAAGAAGAAAAAAATTACACAATAATAAATAGAGGTCCAATTATGCAGAGAAGAATCTATAAAAGCACAAGAGGAGAAAGAAAAGAGGAAACACAATGAGTAGGAAGAGGAATGAGAAAAGATAACAATGGAATAGGATAAGGCACAAGATTCCATCAAAGCACATAAGAAACAAGAAGAAGAGGATAAGAGGCAAAAAAAAAAAAGAGAACCAAAAACAAAATCCGAAGCAAAGGCCAAGAAAGAAACATAAGGGAAGGCAACATATGATGAATATAATAGAAAGAGAGAGAAGAGAAAATAAAGCAAAAAGAGGAAGCCAAAGGGAAATAAGAAGAGAAGAAGATAGAACTATAAAAATTTGAAGTAATCAAACATGAGCAAGCCAAAATTCCAAGAAACACAACACATTGTAGAATTTGGTGTGGAAGTAGAAGCAAAAGCTTAGAAATTTATATAACAGAAAAAAGACATTGCAAAAACTACCACAAAGCTTGTGGCACAAGTAGACACTTCTTAGAACAACTACAAACAATACAAATGACTACAAAAGAAGGAACATCCACCATGGAGCAACTACTAGGAGAAGAAACTAAATAAGGGGATACACAAACGCTTTGGTGGGCAACATAGTTAATTGCACCAATATGAAGATGTAAGTTAATCCTACCTTCATAACATGTTCGTAAGTTATTTCCTCAATTCACCCGCACAAGTATGTAAGCTACACATTGTAGACCATAATTAGCACAATCGAGTTTTATTTGTAGTACTTACCATTGCAAAACACAAATTGAAGGAACACACTCATTACAAATAAACATTAGGTAAATTGTGCTACAAATAAATCATTAGAAAGTAAATTTATAATATGAACTATGAAATCTAAAAGTGTAAATTGATAGTTCAGTTGTCCATAACTTGTCATAGATTCCATAAGTGACCAAGTAATGAGCGAGAAAATGTAATTAACTATGTTGGTAGGAAGATGGTGGATAATTGGAATGATAATGAGGTGGCAAAGAAAATAAAGGTGCAAATAGGTGATGTAAAAATAGAAGTTAAAGATGAAATTTTTATACTAAAAGAATATATTTCTATGTTATAATAGGTTGAAGGGCAAGCTACCATGATGGACAATAAAAATGATATGATTAACCGGTAGTACAATGAAAAAACTCAAATGCCAAAAGGGAAAATGGACCAAAAGATGGAGGATGCACTATAGACATCATTGTAAGCTCGAGATAATGTTAGTAATAAACTATGAGAATTAGAACACAATACACCACACAATACATTTACAGGGGTTTAGGCACAATGAATGTGGGATAGGTTGGAAACATTGATTCAGGAAATCCAAAGTGTCATTCCTTTTCATAATCAAGTTGTTAAAAACACTAAGGAGAATTCATTTTATGAAGTCTAAAAAGTATTATTGCAATTAGAGATATACTTCTAGAGAATAAATAAAGCATTCACAAATTGGAATACATACAAGGTAAACCTAGAAGTAATTCAACCAATTGTGAAGACAATGAACAACACACTAGGTTTATTCTCCCACACATAATTCTATGAAAAATTAAGGTAAAATAGATAATTCCACCTCCACCATTCACTTCTCGCAATCATTTGAAGTAGATAGAGCATCCCAAACAACCCGAGCAATAATCACAAGGAGACAAAGAACCACTATTTTGTAGTAGGTAATATATATATTTTTATTGAAGTATAGAATACATATTTTTGTTGATATCTATAAACAAGTCTGCATATATTGAAAACCCACAAGGGCGGTCTATGAGGGAGTTTCCATATATTGAAAACCCATAAAGGGCGGTCTGTTGGAAAGTCTACTTGATTAAAAACTCAAAGGGGTGGTTAAGTAGGACATATAGTATGAAATTTTGTAAAACAAAGTCCTATGTGTTAACTACAAAAAGAGTATCACATATCATAACACACTTTAAATTTGATATTTATAAGAGATCACAAAGGTAACTTTCCATATGATCGAAACAACTTTTGTCTTGGGATGAGACAACTATTTAAGTCCAGGAAAGTGTTGGAGTGTAAAATGGATTAGAAAGTCAACTTATTTAACAAAAATAGGCTTTTTGTAAAACCCTAGAATATTTTAGAGTCATATATGATAAATAAACGATAAAATACAAATCTAACCTAAGAAATAAACTAGATAAAATTGAAACCCTAGGTGCGAGGAAGGGATAAAATACTTTCTTGATTTCACAATCAATCCCAAGGTGTGTCGGACTAGAAGATTGATTAAAGGGGAGGAAACTATCACAACTAAGCTCATAAAATTGTGTAACTCTTGAAACAAGTAAGCTTTAGGGCACTTGGATCACGTCAAGGGTGCACTGGGCATTAGTGACTACGAAAAACCTTAGAAACTAATTTTTTTGTGTCACAAGATGTTCACCAACCTTAACTATTGATCTCCGTGTGTCGCATTATGCTCATGAGGATTCACCCGTAACCTACAAAGAGAAATAACACCTGCAAAACCCCAAAATACATCAAATCCTAGAAAGAAAAAGATTTAAATGGGGAGTTAGATTGACCACCAGAGGTCACTCGAATGAGTGAACTTACGACCAAGTGCTACATTATAATTCGGACTCCATGTAGTTCTCATGTGTGTGTACATGAATCATGCCCTAGGTGGCTCTTGTGTAAGATGCACTTGATAACGAGCAATAACTAGATGTAGTGATGTAGATAGATGTGTGGGTGTTAAAATGAACTTCCCCTCCTACGCGTGTATGTAAAAAATGTAGTCCCTTGTCCCTTTAATGAAGCTAGATAGATGTTTTTATGCTCTTGAAATGCCTTTAGATGCAACCTTAGGTGATAGTAGTAGATGTTTAGAGCTTGGTCCTTTATTATGGTAACATAACTTTATATTTATATGATTCCCTTGTTTGAATTTCATAATTAACAACTGGAAGGATGACCCATAAGAAAATAAGATGTCCAAAAGATAAAAGAGACCCAAAAGAGGCGAATAAGATAAAGAAGGGTCGGGGCACCTGAAGGACGAGGGTGCTCGGGTGCCAGTGTTCAGAGTGATAAAAGATGAAACAATAAAGTATCGACTGGGATGTAGGGTGTAAAATGCCGGAAAAAAACTGAAACACATAAAAAGGCCAAAGGTAGTTGTCAATTGCTAGTTTTCTCGCTTAGGAATCATATGAATAGTAGTATGTGATTAGGACCTAGAAATGTACCCAAAGTACATGATTTAGTGTCTACATTTGCCCCCACTTTATGTTGTTGAGTGAATACTTGATAACATAAAGTAGATAAGAGATGCGTACTTGATAACCATGTAGATCGATGGCGAAAGCATGCCGAGGAGACAAGAAAAAGTGTGAAGTGATGTAAATGAAGCGTGAAAGCTAAGATAGGAAAGAACAAGTGACCCTAGGGATGAAAAGCGTAATGTGTGTACCATGTCATACTTATTGTCATTATTGTGTTTGAGACTATTGCTTCTTATAAGGATGAACCTGCAAAAGAAGAGAAAAAGAGTAGTCAAAGTTGTGTATGTGAAAATTTTGATCCAAGTATGTAAAAATCATGTAAAAGTATGTAAAATGTAAAAGGAACATGTGCACCTAATCCGTGACGAGTGAAAATGATAGAAAGTGTCCTGAAAATGTTGTAGAAGAATGAGTTTTTGGGTGATCTCACGCCAAGAATGAGTTTTTTGGGCTATCTCACTCCAGTGTGAGTTTTTGGGTGATCTCAAGCCAAGTGCAAGTTTTTGGGTGATCTCACGCCATGACAAAAGAGTGTTGGGGAGAAAGGTATAATGTTATTTTCCTTCCCCGATTGCTTCCTAACGATTTATACACTCTGCAGATGGTGTGATCCTACTTTTTCCCAGGTTGATGCATTTCGATCCAACGCAAATAGAAAAAAAGAGGTAGTATGCATGCTGATTGCTGGAGGACTATGCCTATTCTATGTAAACCACTGTGTAAACTGCTAAAAAATTGTGCCAATATGAGAAAATGACTGTAACTTCCCCCATGGTCATAGGCACCCAGGAAATGTCGGGAGTGCTCAGGCATCCGTGTCTATATCTGGGCACTGACGTCTGTGGTGGGCTGATGACCCAAGTCAGGATCTGGGTCATTTTTGAAACTAAACTCTGCGTTGATTTTTTACTTAACGTGTTTGTCTTGTAACCATGAACTGTTGTATGGGGTGACTGATTCACCCAATGTATGCCCCCTCATTTAGGGTACATGTAATATTGCTAGGAGAATGTGGCCCAAAGGAGGACTGAACATTGAGTTAAACCGATACCTGTAGGGGGAAGAATGTGCATGGTAGAAACCAAGTCACATGTAGACAAAGTGGATAAAGACACGTGTTAGTGCAAATAAGATAAACATGTATATAGACAATAATGTGTAAACTAACAAACAAGAAGACAATATAGACCACGAAAAGTAGATTTCGAACATGGGAAATCGCTCACAATGTTAGTAAGATAATCGGGGGCCAAGTGGCCAAAAGAATACAAGAAATGAACAAGAAAGACACGGGGAAAATCCCACAAACAATGACATACAATAACAAGCAATGAAAACTAATAGCAAGTAAAGTATCATACAACCATCGTGGAAAATAGACTGTAAAGAAAATGTTGCACATGAAGCACCCGTTAGCATGTTAGAAATATAAAAATTATGTCAAGACGTGTATATATCGATAGAGTAGTGTGCTAGTAAGAATATGAAGTAGTATAAAATGAAACAATAACACCTATGATATGGAAATGAATGTAGATGCCCCTAGGAGCCTCGATGGGACTAGTAATAGGTACAGTGCCAAACATTCGTGTTGTGTGTAATGATCTGTAAAAAGTCTACATTCACAACTAGAGAACAAGTGAATGCACATGTGTATATAGAAAGATAATGACATACAAAGTATTTGTCTAGTATGGAAACCAAGTGTACATGTAACTAGTAAAGCAAACAAGAGTAAATGCAACCAAGATATATATTGTGAATGAGCGAGATGGAATGGAATGCAAAGTGAATATGATAGGGTAGTGTGCCCCCCAAAGCGAATATGAATGGATATGAGATGAGGTTCATTTATAAAAGACCCCTTGACAAGTCAAGAATGAACCATAGAACAAGAGTGCGTCTTCGGGAAATGGTTTGAATCTTGTATTAGAAAGATATGATCAACGAAGCATAGAGCGTAAAGAGTGTGAGTGAGATGATGTGAGGTTCAATTTAGATTTAGACCCTCAGTAGTCGAGTATGAACCATGGAACTAGAGTACATCATAGGGTAGTGAGTGTAGTGTGTAGAATTTGATGTCAGAAAGACATATCGTGAATGTATAGAGCGCGAAAGTGTGTATGATGCGTAATAGTAGATGTCAAAAGGAGATGTATTAAATGCACAGAGTGTGAAAGGTGTAGTGTGTGAGGTTTATGTATGTAGTATGCCCTAAACAGTCAAGTGTGAACCATAGCACAAGAGTACATCATAGGGTAATGACGATACAAAGTGTATCATCAAGATGTGTAATGATCCTCGGAAAGATGAAGCATGAAGCACAAAGCATAAAAGTAGAAGTGAGAGACACACCGAGAGAATGTTAAGAGAGGGGAAAAGAAGAAAGAACAATGCTCCCCAAGTATATGAGAGATGGAGATCTATTCGGGAATGGAAGAGAAAACATGCCATGGTGGCAAATGTTGCAATGTGGTAGAGTAATAGATTTACCAAAGTAAGTTATAACATTGAGAGAAAATGGAAATTTATTTTTGTGATGGTGAGTATGTGAAATAGCGTAAACCTCAAGAGGAGATGTGGAAGGAACAAAAGGAGCGATCTTAGGGTGATATCTGAGGCTAAGTTTGGTGGATTGTGTGGGAATGGAAAGAGGCTTTTTTACTCCCTTTGCTTGTTTGCCTAATCTAGTGCCATTGAAACCATAACAAAGCAAGTACTTATATCCAAGGCCATATTTGGAGAAATGTTGATTAGATGCAAAAGAGATACGGGTTTATGCGGAATGCTCAATAGAATTACAATATGCGAAAGGGGATGGCTCCACTAAACGTCATAGGCAACTCCTTGATAAAGGATTTAAGTGCATATGAAGTATGGAAGGAACTGCATGCATGCATGATGGATCGAAGGCCATCCGAGAAGAAGATTATAATTAAGATCGTTAGGCATGACATGGAATGGGAGAAACAAAGTGCATGGCTCGACAAGTAATGGGAAGCGTGATTGTACCTAAGACTTGCCTAGGCATATTATCAAAGACATGAATGCAAATAGATGATGGAGTTAAAGAGGCTTCAAAGAGGCCAAGTTGCTTAAGGAATGTGAGATTGCAAATGTTAATCCCGAGATCCATTATCGATTAAAGCTCGTTTAACCCCAATGTTATTGATACAAAATTGAATATAAAGGGGGAATCATTATCTAATATGGCTTGAGAAGGTAACTCATTTGATGTGAAAGTAATGTGGTCTTCATTGAGAGATAGAGTTGAAGTAAACTTATGATAGACATATTCAGGCAAAGTATGAGGATGAATGTGAGTATTAGCCAAATAAGATATGATTTTATTCACACAATCAAGATTAGCTTGCAAGAAATCATGAATGGAGATATCCATGGTGAAAGAAAAAAGCTTAAGATACAAAAATACGGAAGGTTCATGAATTTTTGAAGGATGGGTTCACTAAATGTTTTAACAAAAATAGGATTTTTGTAAAACCTTAGAATATTTCGAGTTACATATGATAAATAAACAATAAATTATAGATATGACCTAATAAGCAATAAGCTAGATAAAATTGAAACCCTCGGTGCAAGGGAAGGGATAGAATACTTAGCTGATTTTTCCATTAATCACGAAGTGTGCCAGACTGAAAGACTAATGACCGAGAGGAGGAAATTGTCGCAACCGAGCTCATAAAATTGTGTAAATATCGAAACAAGTTGGACTAGGGCACCTAGATCAGGTCAGGGGTGCACTGGGCATTGGTGACTCGCCATGGCACCCATGACTATGAAAAACATCATAAACTGATTTTTGTTGTGTCACAAGATGTTCACCAACCTTTGTTGTTGATTTCCCATGTGTCACACTATGCCCCCAGGATTTACCCGTAACCTGCAAAACCCCAAAACACATGAAATCCTAAAAAGAAAAAGATGCAAATGAGGAGTTAGAATGACCCTAGCGGTCACCCGACAGAGTGAACTTATGACCAAGTGTTGCACTACATTTTAGACTCCATGTAGTTCTCGTGTGTGTGTGCAAGAATCATGCCCTAGGTGGCTCTTGTGCAAGATGCACTTGATAACAAACAATAGCTAGATGTAGCAATGTAGATAGATGTGTGGATGTCAAAATGAACTTCCCCTCCTATGCGTGTATGCAAGAAGATGTAGTCCCTTGTCCCTTGAATGAAGGTAGATGGATGTTTTGATTCTCTTAAAATGTCTTTGGATGCAACCTTAGGTGATAGCAAATAAGATATGATGAGATCTTGGTTCTTTATTATGGTCATGTAACTTTATATTTACATGATTCCCTTGTTTGAATTTAACAATTAAAAGCTGGAAGGCCGACCCATAAGAAAATAAGATGCCCAAAAGATAAAAGAAACCCAAAAGAAGTTAGTAAGATAAAGAAGGGTCGGTGGTGCCCAAAAGGACGAGGTGTAAGGGCACTAACATCATGTCTAGCGCTAGTGTCCAAAGTGATAAAAGATGAAACAATAAAGTATCACATGGGTTATAGGGTCTATAGGCCATAAATAAGACATGAAACACAAACAAAATGCCAAAGGTAGTTGTCAATTACAAGTTTTCTCGCTTAGGAATCATATGTGTAGACACAAAATTATGCACTTTAGGCATTATTTAGTCTAGTCTTATACTACTATTTAGAAGGTTCTCAAGTGGATAAAGTATTAATTAATCCCACCTTTTGACCATCTTTATTTTATATTTTATTTCATCATTCCCACATATTTTATTGCACTATCCGCCCATTTTACAATTGCCCCGTCATTTTAGCCCAAAATCGGGCCTTGCCTTTCTGGGCACCCCGGCACCTTGGTCCCGCTTTGGCGCCCGGTCTATGCACATCCTTTCCTGCTTCTTTTTGGTGCCTTTCTAGCCATTTATTGTCTTTATCTTTTTCCCAGTTGGTCTTGTCGGGATTAATTACAAAATTAATCTTGAGATCTCTATAAATACAAAGTTGTAAGACCATAATAAGGGTCTTGGGTCCTAGCGTCACATAATACTATCACTTCGTCTAGAGTTACATCCATTGCATCACTTGCATCCACATAGTGTCATGCATCAAGGCTAGGAGATCTGCATCACACACACTGCATAGGGGGAGGGATTTTATTCTATTCCATGCACACATGCTATTTACTTTTTTTATAGTTACTATTACCCTCTACTTCACAAAGTGCGACTATCACTTAGGGCACGACATGCACACACTCACCAAAATTACATCTAGGTTAGAAATGTAGTGCACCGCTCAATAATAATTCCACTTTGGTTTCGTGGGTGAGGTCGATCTGACCCATTCATTTTGAAATTTTATTTTTCCTAGGGTTTTATACTTCTTTTCTTCTTACAGGTCATTATTCAACCCATCCAATGAATCTAGTGCGAAAAATAGGGAATATTTGCGACACTCTTATGACCTAGAAAAAATTCAAATCCTAAAAACTTGTGAGGACTACAGAGCCTAGAGTTAGGACTGGAGCATCTAAAGGTGCTCCAGTCCCTTCCCAAGCACTTCAGTCCCTTTAGATCCTCCAGATCTAGCCTTTACGGGACCTCTGTGCAGCCATTCATGCTTCCCGAATTCATTGTCGAGCTGCGACAACCAAAGGTGACAATCTCTTCGAATCAACTAAGCCATTTCTCTTCCTTTTCTTGCATACTTAGGGTTTTATTTCACTTAGAATAATTATTTACTATTGTTTCCATATTGCTTTAGTTTCATTTATACAACGTTTTAGTCCTCCTAATTAGATTAACATTAGTGGTTATACTTCCATAGTTTAGTTTCCATTTTTGATTAATCATTTTGGTGAACCTGACGTCTTTCACGCTTAGGATGCTTATTATTATTCTATCATGGGTCAAATTTCTTTATCTGATTTACTCAAGTGATATCCCACTTGTCAAGCTATTTTCCAAAACTCCCTAGACACCAAGTATTTTGATGACAATATGCCACCACACGAATTAAGTGTTATGATTCATTATTTCTTTGTCGACCCTGATCTTGATGACCCTCCATCTAACCAACCCATCTTAGATTTGATTCAGGCCTTACATGTGAAATTTGTTGTCATGAAATCCACAATCACATATCTTAGATCTGAAGGTCAACAGTCTAAGGATGTTTCTCACTCATATACATCCTCTATGTAATCTATGGAATCAACAATCACATCTCTTAGATTTGAAGTCCAACAACTCAAGGATGATTCTTAATTACATACATCCTCTATTCAATCCATGGAATCCACCATCACATCCCTTAGATATGAAATTCAACAACTTAAGGATGCTTCTCAATCACATGTTTGTTCTTCTTCGACATCTCCTATTCAATCTATGTCCACTACATGTCATATAGTTGAACCTCAAGTCATGCCATCGCTAGAACCTCTCATACTTGATCGTAATGCTAAGCCACATGACATTCTAGCCCAACTTCTTAGTCATCAATTGATTCTTCTACCACCTACTCATTTTTATCCTCCTTATCGGCGAAGCAAAACACCAAGATCATCCATATTGCCATTATCATCGAATCAATGGGCATAATGACCATGATTGCTATGCTTTACAACATAGAGTCAAACATCTTGAGTGTCAGGGATTTATTTCATTCACTAGAAAACATCCTATTGAATGCCCACCTACAAATACTACCCCTAAATGGGCTCTAAAAATTGTTCCCTCTACCTCTAAGAACATCACCCTACCGCTTCTCATGCACCTTCTTTGGTTAGTCAAGAGCCACCTAAGCAACAACCTCTCCAAATTAGTTCACCATCTCCTCCTACTCCATCCTCTACAACATTATCAAATCAAAACAACTCCTCACTTAATTTTTTCTCTACATCACGTCCTATTACTAAGTCGTCTATTGTATTACCTAGTCAAGTTAAGCAACCTCATCTTAAGGATGCTCTCATTCCTCCTTCATCAAAGGTATCTACAACAATATCAGGCAAGTCAAAGTTAAGATAATTATTCCAAACTCTGATATAGACCCTACATATGTTGACGATTGGGACTCCGATGATGAACCATGTGATGGTCATACTTCTCCTTCACATCCGATTGCTTTTGTTAAGATCAATACTCCATATATTGATCCACTTAGTGTATATTGATTTGACCTTCATCACATACATTGTTGGGGGAATAACACTAACACAATCCCCTTATCATCTTAGCATAGGCACAAATTTCATCTTCACATTTTCATATAGGTAATTTCATCACGTTTTAACACCACCATTACCCGATGACACACTCTTGTGCTTCGGTTCACACTTTGGACTATTGAGGGATTACCATTACACTGAACCCCACACACTGTACTATAGGTTCTACACACTTATCCTATCACGTACATTGCGCATCCTACACTATCCATTCAACACTTAGTCTACATCCTACATTATACTACATCCCTCTCATGCACATATTAGTCATTTATACATCATCTATCTTATACATACTACACTAGTCATCATTTCATCCACGTCTAGTTTTGCATCCCTTTCTTACATTCTATATTTACGCTAGGTCACATTATACATGGGGTTAGCTTTACATGTCATCACTACATACTCTATCTACACCTACTTCCTCTTACATCATCTATACACCCTACATTTCCTACATTGTATGATTTACATAGCACATCTATTCATCATGTACATTCTACATACTACACTAGGTTCCATTACATATGGGTCTAGTTTCATCTTATCATCCTTATACATTCCATTTCTATATACCATCACTATTGCATCTCACACATCACATATTCTATACACACTACCTATCTTACATTGCATTATTTACACCACACGTTTACATCCCATATTCATTACTTGGTTGCTTATACTACGTTGTTTTCTATGTGCTGCACTCACCACCTTGTGACGCACTTTAGTTGCACTCACCACCCCGTGACGCACTTTAGTTCCACAGTCCATACTTGACTTCCGAGGGTTTTCCAATCAAATGGACCTTACCTTCACCAATGTGACATTTTCCTCATCCACCATTTCCCGCGTTAGTGACATACACCTTAGGTTAAATTGTCACCCCTTTTTATCATCTTATAGTGGTATACACTTTAGGCTAAATCACCACCCTCCTTTTATCATTTTGTAGTGGCATACACCTTAGGTACATCACCACTCCCTTCTTATTCATCCCATAGTGACATATAATTTAGGCTAAATTGTCACCCATTTTCACCTTTTCATTTCATAGTGATATACGCTTAGGGCTAAATCATCACTTACACATTCGAAAAGTCATGGTATATGCTTAGGCTATAGGGTCCATGCATATCTTTCCATCTATCTCCTCACCATCCACTCATTCTATAGTGATATACGCTTAGGGATAAATCATCACTCCTCCATTCAACAAGTCGTGGTATACGCTTAGGCTATAGGGTCCACGCACATCTCATCCCCATACACCCATTCTCTATAGTGATATATGCTTAGGGCTAAATCATCACTCTTCCATTCAACAATTCATGGTATACACTTAGGCTATAGGGTCCACACACATCTCTCTACATGTCACATTTCATCACCATTACATATACACACTCCTCACAGCATGCTAGATATAACCAACACTACTCGACCATTTCTCGATGATGCACTCTCGTTTATGGTTCATTCTTGACTGCTGAGGGGGAAAACAAAATGAACCTCACTTTGCATACATATTCCATCCACTCGGGGGGCACATTGTTCCTATCATTCCATCTTGCATTCCATTCCATCCATCCACAACATACTTTGCATTGTCTTGGGGGCATTTACTTTTGCTTGCTAGTGTTTTGCATGCTCACTTTACTACACATGTTAGCCTACTTTCTTATATGTCATTATCATACACACATGCATGTTCACGCCTTTTTTAGTGTGATCACAAATATAGGACTCTACACGTGGCATGGATTCTCACCTTCTACCCTTCTTATACTGGTCATTGGGGGCATCCTCATTTGGCTTATCCAAGTGTCATCGTTCCATTTTCTACTTAGCATCTTATACTACTTGCTCATACATATTTTGACATATTGGTTATCACTCTAACATGCTAACGGTGTTCCATGTGCAACACTTGTTTTGTAGGATTACATGTTTCCATGACTACTTGTTTATTTCTACTTGTTTGATTTGTTTGCCATTATATGTGGGCTTTGCCCTTTGCTTGTGTGCACACTTGTCTGCATTGTTTGTGACCATGTTGGATTTGCGTGTCTTATGATATCATGAGCGATGTCCCATGTTTGAAACCCACTTTGTGCGGTCTACTTGTTTTATTGCATGTTTACGATTTTGTGTTAGGTAGTTTCTACATCATTTGCATATTTTATACTTGTCTTATTACATGCATGTGTTTTCGGACTAAACACTTGTATTGGCTAGCCATCCCCTTTTATGCGCACCTTGGTATCTACCAAGTGTTTCCATTTCCCCTGCAGGGTAGATTTCTACAGGTCAGAGTGTGGTTTGTCCTATTTTGGGCCGCATTCTCCTTCCGGGTCCTCGCATGTGCCCCTAAAGAGGGGGCATTGTTGAGGGTTTTCTACTAACACAACATATTTACACCGGTTCAGACATAACGAGTGAGTTCAGACTAGTCTATGAACTCCATACATAGTTGCCTTAATAGGACATGATGTCCTTCGACAATCTGGGAGCGATTCACGAGGCTTGGGGTTACAGTGGGTGTGCCTCTCTACACTTCTCCATCAAGCGGTGTTAGATCACCCAGAAAACTAGGAAAATACAGAGATCTCTTCACACGATTTAGCGAAAGTAGTTAAATTTAGAAGACACTATGCATTTCCTCCTTATACTTCTTCAACTAGGGTGGCGTGAGATCACCCAAAATGTGTGATCGTACATGATATCCTTATACACCCTTTTTCTCGACATGGATCAGGTGCACATGTTCCATTTACACTTTTTCTAGCGTATTTTACATTTGCGTACTTTACACATTTCTATATACATGTATATTTTACACAACATTTTTACATACATACATATTTGACTACTTGATCGTTTTCTCCTTGCAGTCCTCCGTATGATAAAAAAGAAACCAAATTGGGGGCAACAAAAACAATGACGACAACGACAATGAAAACACACCGTTACATGGTCATTTTCCTATACTAACCATGTAGGCACACTACACCGAGCAACAACTACAGACTTTTTCCGCCCTAGGTTCACTCTCATCACTTTTTATGCCCATTTTCATCTTTTGAATCCACACACCTCCACATTTTATTTTTTTCATCATTCTACGCTTAAGTCTAGTCCATCGACATGTCTTCTTCTACACTCTACAAGGATATCGGGGACGCATCTCTATCTACTTTATGTTACCGAGCTTTCTTCTCACCAACATAAAGTGGGACCAAAATGTAGACATAAAATTATGCACTTTAGGCATTATTTATCGCAATATTATACTACTATTAGAAGGTTCTCAAATAGATAAAGTATTAATTAATCCCACCTTTTGGCCATCTTTATTTTATATTTTATTTCGTCATTCTCGCATGTATTATTGCACTATCCACCCATTTCAGTAATGCCCCCATTATTTTATCCCAAAATCAGGGTGCCCCATCCTATACTGGGGTGTCCCGAGGTGCCCTGGTCCCACTTTGGGCGCCTCGGTCTATGCACATCCTTTCCCGCTTCTTTTTAGGGCCTTTCTAGCTATTTATTGTCTTTATCTTTTTCCTAGTCAGCCTTGTGAGGATTAATTACGAAATTAAGCTCGAGAGCCCTATAAATATAACGTTATAAGACCATAATAAGGGTCCTAGGTCTTAGTGTCACATACTACTATCACTCCATCTAGAGTTACATCCATTGCATCACTTGCATCCACATAGTGTCATGCATCAAGGCTAGGAGATCTGTATAACACACATTGCATAGGGGGTGGATTCTATTCTATTCCATACACACATGTTATTTACATTTTCTATAGTTACTTATTGCTCGTTACTTCACAAAGTGTGATTGACACAAGAACACCTAGGGCACGACATGCACACACTCACCAAAACTACATCCGGGTCCGAAATGTAGTGCAACGCTTAGCGATAAGTCTACTAGTTTGGCGGCTGAGGTCAGTCCAACCCATTCATTTTGAATTTTTATTTTTCCTAGGGTTTTATACTTCTTTTCTTCTTATGCAGGTCATTATTGACTCATCAAGACGAATCTAGTGTTACAAAAGGCAATATTTTGACACTCTTCTAACCCACGAAAATTTAGATCTTGAAAACCTGCGAGGATTTGAGCCTAGAATTAGGACTAGAGTGGTCGAGGTGCTCCAGGTCCCTTTAGATCCTCCGATCTAACCTTTACTGGGACCTCTCATGCGCATTGTTCCTACTTCCCGAATTCACTTTTAGACCCGTGACAACCTGCGGAGTCTCTTCAAATTAGCTAAGTCATTTCTCTTCCTTCTCTTGTATACTTAGGGTTTTATTTCACTTAGAATAATTATTTACTATTGTTTCCATACTACTTTAGTTTCATTTATACAACATTTTAGTCCTCCTAATTAGATTAACATTAGTGGCTATACTTCCATAGTTTAGTTTCCATTTTTGATTAATCAATATGAATAACGAGATGTGATTAGGACCTAGAAATGTACCCAAAGTGCACGATTTAGTGTCTACACGACATGGATATAATTTTTCTATTTGCATAAATCTCTTGTATAAACATATTTTAGATAAGAAATATTGTAGAATGTATAGCGTCCTCTTAGGATAGATAAAAATATGGGAGAAACCTACGTGATTGTCACAACAAGTAAAATAAAACATTGCACACAAACACGTTAAGGAATGGATTAACGATCCAAATCTTCCACACACAACAAAAACTTTATTATTTAGTAAAACTCACATTTCCCACATCCGTAAACAAAAAAGAAATAAGACGAGTACACTTTTATCTTCACCTTAGAAATAGGTGGGATAACCTATCTTTGGGAGATACCGATATCTCCACAAATTAAGGAGACAACCAATCCACAACAACTTCTTCGCAAGAGCATATTAGCGAGTGAAAAATAACTCACACAAAAATAAGAGGATGAAATAAGTCATACACCAACACCCCCTTCATTGAAGTTCAGGTAGAGGTCATGACAAGTCAGAACAGAAAGAGAACTCCCCTAGACAACTAAGAAATATGTGTCAATGGGGTAGACAACTAAATTCTAATAAGGTACCCATGTACAAACAACATCTCTCTGGAAAAGAAGAAGAGGAGAAAATGGGTCCCGACAATTAGGCTTGATGAGGTACCCATGTACAATAAGGATCTCAAGTAATGGAGGAAACCCCTAAGGGAAAAACATCCACTTACAAGAGATAAAAGACTCCCTTAAACAACCTAATAAATATGTGTCATATGGGTCCCAAAACTAAATGCCTAATAAGGTACCCATGTACAAACTATAATCTTTCTACAATAAGAAGATGAGGAGAAGAAGAGAACTAGCTAGCTTCTTCAGAAGATGATTTTGATGAACTCCCATGAAATCTGAAGGACCTGGAGACATCCGTAATTAGTGGTTTAGGGAGGAGGAATATGAAGCATCTCTGAATGCGGAAGAGAATCCTAAAGAGGAGAGGAAGATAAGAAGGCCTAAAATAGATGACGAAAGCATTAGTGGACATCACCCTAAGGCGAGAGTACAAGTAAGGATACTTGGCTTCAATGAAGGGTTCGGTAAAGAATTCAACAACCGAATCGAAGTTTGTATCTCTATGAAGTATCCAAGAAGAGTGTCAATGATTTGGTCTTCCACATGTAGACTAAAGGTCCATCTGCATCAAACAATGTTTCTACCCTTAGGAAGAACATAAATGGTGTGTTGAAAGTCCACCCACCCCATAAAGGAACATGAAGGAAGAAGTACAAAGAACTTTGAATCTAGTCCATAGAAATTTGATAAAGGTCTAACAAGTAAGGACACAAGAGCCAAAGGTAATGCCACGAACATAGAACTGTAAGAGTATGAGAGAGGAACATACATTGAAAGGATGCCCAAGTGAAGTGAAGGTAAAGTAACAACCCCACAACAATAGAAAGAGGATCCACAAGAAGAGGTGGATCAATGATGGTCTCGAAAAGTGGAAGTGATAAGATTCCATAAAGGGACACTCCCAACAAAGGAGATGAAGGAATCCTCTAAAACACTGTAGAAGGATGAGAAACTCCCGTACTACATCATAAATAGGTAGTCTGAAGAGACAACTAAGGTTTGGAAGATACTCATCCCAAGTGGGTGGTTTGATAAATAGAAGAGCAATGTCTGAGAGGTATGAATCATCATCACATGGACGAGGAGTGAAAGGGGACTCACACATTGGAAGTGGAAAGGATATTGATGCAATGAAAGTATGAGGATGGGAATAAGACTGCTTGATGTTTGATGGGAAGGGAGGAGTGTCAACATTCTCTAAAAGGTGGCCGAGAGAACTCCTTGTATGTAATCTCATCATCAGAACTAGAATAGTGATCCTTATCATTAGGGATAGGAATAAACAAGTCTGTGTCAACATAATTGTCATCACATGAGGAAGGAGAGGAGACAACTATATCAGTAGGAGAAACAACAATGACAATATATCGAAGGGTCTCCAATAAGGACCGAAGAATTCTCTATACAATGCGAGGAAACTTTGTGTGCACCACATGATCGTGGAGAATCCTAGAAATTTATGTCAAAAAATGACCAATGACCATGCTACAACCTTGTTAAACCGGTCTTTAAGCCGATCGGGATCGGTGGGTGCAGTACTCATCCATACAAGTAAAGATAAAGGTCATCATGAATAAGAAAACATTCCATGCTCAAATGCCACAGTGCATAGTTAGCCCTACCAAGAAGAATAGGTGGAGGCTATAATGCAAAAATGGTCCTATGAAGCATAGGTTTGGGAAATGCAATTTCTATAGTGCAAACACAAAAAGAGCAATACATGCGAAGATTCAAAAATGATAAACACACACACAAATGGACGTCAAACTCAACCAATAATGCATCTGGAATGCAAGAAAATAAGGGTGCAAGGACACATGCAAGGTTGTAAGACGTCAAAATCAACCAAGAATGCATTTGTATGAAATATAACACCCTAAAACAATGATAACCTCCCATATTTGCAGCACTTTATAAGTAGTGTGTTGATTACATTAAGGTGTGTTTGTGCGATGTGGGACAATGACCACTCACCTTGTAGTAGGTGACAAATCATGCAAGAGTGGAGGCCACAATATGTCTCAATCGGAAGCAAGGAATAACATGTAAACAAGCACAAAAAAGGTGTAAGCAAGGAATAAGGGAACACGACAAAGTTTGGTGCGAGAAAAATGTCTCACGTCATAACTAAAACCCCCTTGCTACAATCATGGTGACACACTCACTAGTCTGCAAGCAATAACGAGGGTGATTAAAATCCAAAAATGGGCTCAAGACGAGTCTAGGGGACCTCCGGGATGCCAAAAATGCTCCTAGAGGAAAAAATGCTAGGAGGGATGCTACACACTCCAGTAAATAGTTAGTAGCAAAAATTGTCTAGTAATGCTATAAATCGTACTTTGAATTTTCCCCAGTAGCTTAATTTAGAAATCAAAAAGGGAAAAAACAATAATAACATTTAATTGAGCGATAAATTTTAAACTACTAATCGAAATGTAATTAAGAAATCCTAATTAGATTAAATAAAGATCCTAATCATCAATAAAGACTTTTTGTTTAATTAACCTCCACTCAATCAAAATCTAATTAAATAGATTAATTATTAGATCCTATTTAAACAATAAGAACTAACTTAAAAAAACATCGGTTTAATAACTTACCCACCTTATATTAACACATCCCACATTAAATAAACCATCATTAAACCTTTAAATAACCCCCCTTATCAATAAAACACCGACCAATTTACAAAATAAACACACACATCACATAAAAACAATTAAACAATGTTTAGTTTAGAAAAAGTGACAAATGAATTAAATGGGACTCGGTCAACGAGAGGAGGTGGAATCTTGCTAACACTGGAAAGCCACGTGGTGGCTCGGTGAGCTTCGTCATTGGATGGGGGATCTCACGGGGCTTGAGGATAAGCCATCTCATGGCTCGAGACGTGGGTTTGAGCGCAAAAGGCTCGGTCACACCGAAGAAGTGGTCGGAGGTGAGTTGGGTCAAACTTGGTGGGAAGATCATTGAATGGATTGAGGCGGGAGCGAGTTAAGTGGACATGGATGTTGCGGGATTTATATGAGGAAGAGACTTAGCAGGGGAAATAGTTGATGGGAGTGAGCCGGAGGTAGAGTGGGTCTTGAGGTCATAGAAAAATGGCTAGGGAGGGCGAGTTTAACGGCACAAGAGGCTCAAGCCGGCAAGCCGAGTGAGACGGTTTATAACGACACAAACCAAAGCTGAGTAGCTCAATAGTTCAAGTGAGTAGATAGAGGAAGGTGTGAGGTAGACTCAATGCGAGTTTTAAGAGAAACACACTAAACAACAAACATATGACTCACCCAAATAGAAAAACAACCTATCTCGGATGTAAAAAACAATGCAAATCCAACACAAATAAGTGATCTAAAAAAACAAGAAATGACCCGATACACGGATGAACAAGACCAAACTTTTTGGGCAATGGAGAACAACTTTGTGTAATGAAATCAACCCAACTTGAGAAGAAGGGTTGGCTCACAAGAAAAACAAGCACAACTCAAAGGGAATGAAAAGCAACTCGACGCATGCACGTAGGTCAAAGAAAACACAACTCAATGCGAGGAAGGAAAACCCGACCCAATACAAATCACACCCAAACTAATGCAAAAAATGAACAAATCCAACCAACTCGTCGTGAAAGCAACTCGAACTAGACATAGAAGCGGTCTGACTCACCAAAGACCAATGCAAACACCCAAACCCAACTCAATGCACCAACTTGACTTGATTGGATAACCAACTCTCCAGGAGCTTGATCGAGATGATAGAGGTGAAAGGAGAAACAAGTAAGTGGAAAAAAAAACTAACGAGGAAGGAGGCTAAAACCCGAAGTCCAATAATAGATTTAAAAAAAAAAAAAAATCACTTTCAATTAAAAGTGATAAAACCTACCTCCGAGATAGTTATTCCCTCCAAAATTAGTTGTAGCTAGCTAGATATGGTTATGAAACACCTAAAACCTGCACATGCATAACCAAAAACTAGTAAAAACTCCAAAAAATGAGATGGTTAAACTTGTTAACAAGATTCCAAAGGATGATAAAAACTTGCATGAGAAGCACAAAAACCAAAAAATGAAGTAATTAACAACCAAAATTAAACGAGTGCAAGTTTACCAAACACTAGCTTTGATACCATATTAGATTATTTTATAAGGATCAATACAGAACCCCATGCACATTGAAAAGGTTGCACTTCGAATGAAGACGTGAACACTTCACGAATCGAAAAGAGATCAAATACAATGAAAATTAAGCATGAAAGAAACATGGTCTAGCATACTCATAGATCAAAAATAAGAGGTACATATAAGAGTGTTGTGTAACTCATTTGCATGACTCGTGGACATAACGCTAACTAACCCTAATGACCTATGATTTCACTAAGTGATATCACTAACCATATGTGGTGGAAAAGACATCAAATGACGACAAAACAAGTCATATACAATAACAATTACCAACCAATATTACAACTCCGAAATGGAACTTATTGGTGTGAATGCACAAAAACAAAGCTAGTTATAAAATATCCCTAAACCTAGTCCATGTGTTCACACTTACAACACCCTCACTTAAGTGAATGCCCAGAGTGGAAAACAACAAGTAGGGGTCTTGACTACTATGACAAATAAGACACCCAATACAAAGGAAGGAAGATCTTATTCAAATCTCCCAAGTGTAATTTTTATCCCTATCAATTCTCGCAAGTGTAGAAAATGAGGAGAGAGAAGAGGTTTGGTAAAAATATCAGAAATTTGAGCAGCAGTAGGAACAAACTCCATATGAACAACACTGTCTTGAATTAACTTGCAAATAAAATACACTTGAATCTCAATGTGTTTGGTTCTTTGATGCTCAATACCATATTTGGTAATTTTAATGACACTCTAATTGTCACACCAAATCAAAGTAGGTCATTCTTGTGAGAATCCAAATTCATGAAGTATCTTTTGAAGCCAAAGATATTCCCGACCAAATTTTATCGCACTTTTGTATTCTACCTCGGTAGAAGATAGAGCCATAAATGTCTATTTCTTACAAGCCCAAGTAATTGGTCCTGAACCAAGGTGAAAAAGAATACTAAAGTATATTTTTGTGTATAATAAGATCCACCCTAATATGAATATGTGAACCCTAAAATAGTAGAAGAACCACCATGAAGTATAGTGGATTCCATAGCTCAAAGTACCACAAATGTAGTGCAAAATATTCTTAGCTACTTTTTAACGACTCTCATGAGGTTCATGTGAAAACCAAGCGACAAGGTTAACAACAAATAATATCTCGAGATGAGTATATGTCAAATATAATAAACTACCTACCAATTGTAAAAAAGTAGGATCAACCAACTTAGTTTTACAATCAATAGTCAATTGAATACCCGACTTACATGGAATAGGTGAAGACTTACACGTGGCCATGTGAAAATTTTGAAGAAGATCTATAACATATTTCCATTGTCCAATGGAAATACCTTTTGGAGACTGATGAACTTGGAGACCAAGGAAGTAATGCAACAAACCCAAATATGTCATATCAAAGTTTACCTTCAACTTTTGTTGTATGTCTTGAACCAAGGAATTAGAAATGTCAACAAAGATTATATCATCAACATATAATACCAAGATTAAAAAAAAATCACCACTTTTTAGAGAATACACATTATGTTCGATCTCACAATGATGAAAGCCAACATTCAATAGAAAAATATCCATTTTCTCATACCAATATCTGGGAGATTGTTTGAGACCATAAAGAGAATGATGAACATTACAAACCAAATACTTATCTTACACAAAACATGGAGGTTGCTCCATATAAATCTCCTCATGGAGATCACCATGTAATAATTCACTCTTCATATCCATTTGATATGTCGGCCATTTGTGAGATGCATCGAGGGAAAGAATAAGGCATACAAAATCCATTTTTGCCACATAAGTAAATTTTTTAGAGTAATCTACTCCTTCAACTTGACAAACCCCCTCGGTGGCAAGGAATTCCTTATACTTGTCAACATAATCATCAACTATATATTTGGTCTTATAAACCCATTTACATTTTACAAGTTTTCTTCCCTTAGGAAGAGGCACTAATTCCCAAGTATTATTTTCAACAAAGAAGAATATTCATCTTTCATAGCTTCATCCCATTCAAATTTACCACTAGCCTCAGAAAAATTAATTGGATCAGATGAAATAACTTGACCTATTAGAGCCATTCCAAAAGGCATAGAGTGAATATGACATAAATTAACATTACCATAAGTTTGAGCTCGATATGACGTAAATCACTTAGATCACTAGCCAAGTCACCAATACACTATAGAGTGAATTGAGGTGATTTGGGAATTTGTTCTTGCGGGAGGTGGAGTTGGCTTCACATCATTATCATAATCAACAGACATGTTCTTCGAGTCATATAAAAGAGAACAAAGAGGAGAGGAAAGAGTAGAGTCATCCAAAGGAGTGTTTATTTCATTAACACAAACATCTCTCTCGATAGAAAACTTCATGTGTAATAGGATCTAGAAGATGACATACCTTCATATTTTCATAATGTCCAACGAATATAAACTCAATGCTCTTTTTCTTCATAGATTTTCACTTTTCATCGAGAACAAAGGCCCATCCTTTGCTTTTGAAGACTCAAAAATTAGATACATCAGGTTTCTCACCTAACCATGCTTCCTCTAGAGTGATCCCTTGAAATTATTTATGAGGAATTATATTATGAATGTAGTTAGCACAATTCACTACATCAACCTAGAACTTTGGTGGTAAGTTCCAAGACAAAATCATGCGAGTTAGCCATCTCCTTGGGTGTTCTATTTTTCTACTCTACAACACCATTCTACCGAGGGGTGTAATACACTACATAATGATGCAAAATTCCATGATTGGTATAAAATTATCTAAATGAATTAATAATATACTCTTATCATTATCAATGCAAAGCTTTTTAAGTGACATTCCTGATTGCTTTTCAACAAAGGCTTTAAAAGCCTTAAAATTATCAAATACATCACTTTTATATTTCAAGAAATACACCCAAGTTCTTCTAGTGAAATCATCAATGAATATTAGTACATACTTAGCACTAGAAAATGACCATGCAGGAAAAAGTCAAAATATAACCATGTGCTTAGCTAAAGAAGAGCTTTAGGTCTTATGGCTCATCCATTTGGAAAAAGGTCTTGATGTTTATTACCAAGCATGCAACCTAGACAAACATTATCATTAGAAGAAATCTTAAGAAGGCCAATTACTATGTTCTGAGATGAGAGATGCTACAAATATTCATAGTTGAGGTGACCAAACCTCTCATGTCATATTTTACTCACAGAATCAAAGCGAGAAATCAATGAAGATTTAACATAAGTCTCAAAATTTTCAAAGAGATATAATCTAGAAGAATGAGCCACCACTCTAGTAGCTATAATATCATTAGGGTCATTTGATTCTTTAATTACAACAAGATACTTGGTGAGAATTAAACAATTTTCTCATCGCGAGAATGATTTTTTTATAAATAGATGATAAATTTGATGAGATTTAGGGAACATGAATACTTTGATTTATAAGACTATTTGGCATATTGACAATGGTAACTCTCAAAACATCACCACAAGTAGAGCTAATCATCATAATATGTGAAGTGTTGCAAGTATAAATTGAACTTAACAATTTTCTATAATTAGTTAGATCATGTACAGTACTAGAATAAAAACCCACTTATATTTTAACGAGAGAAGGCCTGAGAAGATAGAGTTGTCCCTTTACCAATGTTGGATAGAGGTGGACTTGAAAGTTTGTGTTATTTCAAGGTATTTTCTAGTGCTTTAATTCTCACAAGACATCTATACTCAGGATGATTTGTCTTGCTACAATACGAACATAGATCATACACCTTCTTTTTGTAAAGATTTTTCCTTTACAAGATTGGAAGGTTTAGGGGAATCAATATTTTAGGGGATTCAATGATGGTAGGAGATGATTTTGGGGATTTTTCAGGATTATGTCCTAGTTTCTACTTAGGTTTCTATTTACCCTTAGGGGAATTTGTTACCAATTCTTTATTTGAGCTTGTGAGGGCATCAGTGACATTAGCTTTGTTCATGAGATAAACTATCACAAAACACCTCAAATGAAAACACTTTAAATTGATCTCTAGGGGATCCATGGTGGAGAAGAAATTTAATGTAAACACAATAAAAAAACCTTTTAGTTTTGACAGAATTAAGAAAATACATTCATCATCTTTTTTATCTCTACCACCATCTTTCAACTGACTTCTAAGTTCCTTAAACTTTGTCAAAAAATCTTCAATGGAAGGGAAATTTGAAGGTGAACATGATGTCAATTCCATTTCCAATTGCAATAATTTAAACTCATTTATCTTGCCAAATAAACTTTCAAATTTCTCCCATACCTCTTTAGGAGACTCGCACATAAATTAGGAATTAAAGACTATCATGACATTGAATGAAATGAACACTAGAGCCTTGTCTTACTTGCACACATAGCCATACTTGTCTTTTTCACTAGTGAAGGCCGGTAAAAAACTTGGAATACACAATAAATACCATGGAATTTTAGAAAAGGTTCCATTTTTGGTTTCTATGCACGATAGTTTGTCATTTGGTTTGAACAAACAAATGTCCACTATGTTTGTGGGAACATAAGAGGAGGCCACATTCCTTGACATATTGATAAGAAAAAGTACCACTCCCCGAAAAACAATAATAGAGATAATATGCCCAAGAAAAAGGTAACTTTGTAAAAAAATGTATCTTTGTACCTCCAAAGTAGTAATTATTTGTTTAAAAAATTCTCCAAAATTTTTGTATACCTCTCAAAAAAGTACCTTGGAAGAGTAGCTCTATGAGCTAAAAGGAAAGTTGGGAGCAAGCTAGTATGTCAAGCTAGAGGTGAGTTGAGAGTGAGATATGAGTGAGGAAAACCATAACCAAACCAAGTCAGTAAGGTGTACTCATTAAGTCGGGGATGAGGTGAGTTCAAAAAATTAGTGAGATTTGAACCCAAGATCAACCAATAACCAACAAGAGGGCTTTACCACTTTGTGTCAATGAAGTCATGTAAAATTGAATTGCAAATACCAACTTTATATTTTCTTCTCGAGACTAGGAATAAAAAATAAAGGCCGATTAGGGTTTTAACCATAATCCACCGAGCTCCACAAGAAGTACCTCAAAGAAAAAAATGGCCAAGCCAAGGAGATGAGGGCAAGTTGGATTTAATTTATATGTAGTTGAGCTATGGGTGAGTGCGCAAGATAGCCAAGCTGAGTTTAGTGCCTTTGCAGGTTGATCTAGTTGAGTTGATTGAGCTAAACATGAGCAATTAGAGGCCAAGCTGAGGCCGATCCGGAAAAGAGATGAATGGCTGATTTAAAAGTCTATGTGAATCATAGAAGCAAATTTATAAACGAGCTAGAGGCAAAAATATTTGGCTAAGGTCCAAGCCAAGGCAAGAAAACCACCAAGTTAGGACCAGGTATACGTTGGAGTCATAGGTGCCAAGCTAGAATCCATTGAGATGTCACCGAGCCGAGAGGGTCTAGTCATAGGGCCAAGTAGGAGGAGCGATCTCGGTCGAGATGATGATGAGTTGACATTAAGTAGGGTCAAAGTGGGCTGAGAGACCGAGCTAGGATAAGGAGAGTAAATTGAATAAGCCGAGATAGGATGAAGGATCTCAGGACATCGAGTTACAGAGGTAGAGTGCCGAGATGTCATGCCAAAATGAGGCTATGCTACAAATATGTAAGAGCTTAAGTCGACAAGCCAAGGTAGAATTATAGAGTTACATGATGAGTTGAAGGTAACCTAAAAATAAGCTAAGGCTGTCAACAAAGTTACATGAGAGATAGGGATGAGTTGGATTTAGACATAATATCAACTCAAGTCCTTTTTAAAAACCTAGTCAATGAAATCAATGCATCATCCACACATAGATATGTAATAAGAGACCTTGAAACTAATTCATAGTAGAGGTACAAATTTAGTTTCTGCTACAACTCGATCATGCACCAACAAAAAATGAAAAGGCAAACATGTGAGAGATCCGAGTGATCTAATACTACATGAGATCTACCTAGAAGATCATACAACAAGAAAAACCAAATATTTCACACAAACACACTCAGAAATGGATTAATAAGCCATATCTTTCACACACAATAAAAACTTTATTATTTAGTAAAAATCACATTTCCCACATCAAGGAACAACAAAATAAAAAGGTTGAGTACATGATTTTCTTCGCATTATAAATTAGTGGGAAACCTATGTTGGGAGATAATGATATCTCCGCAAATCATGGAGACAACTAATCCACAACTTCTTCCCAAATGTATCCATGAGTGAAAAATAACTCACACAAAAATAGTAGGAAATTCCAACTAATCTTACAACTCCCAAATGGAGCTTATTGATGTGAATGCAAAAAAAAACTATCTAGGAAACATCCCTAAACCTAGTTTGTGTGTTCACACTTACAATTGAAAAAATATGATAAGCCTATTGATGTATAAGAATAAGTTGACATGACTAGTAACTCAATAGTCATGTTGTTTTATATAAAATTATGTAAGAACATTATGCAGAAGGTTGATCTTAGATCCCAATAATAAATTATCTCAGGTTTCTTCCATTTTATATATTCAGATTGAACTTTAAGTAGTTCTAATTGTCATGTGTTTTCTCGGTTTTATCTCGTCTTGCTGATTTATGCGGATTTGAGTTATTGCACATATTGAGGAAATTAGACTAACTCTAAGATAAATATGGATTATCCTAGACTACAACATATTATAGGTCCTGAAGTTGTGATCCGGGATCTTTGCTAATACCACCACACCCAAATAATGAACTTCCTAATGAGTTTCTTAACACTTTGAAACTCACCCACAAGAATCCAATAAAACACCTAGCCATGAACCAAGAAAATCTAACACTCAAGCCACAATGAGTAGTCCTCCTTTTCTCGGAAATATTGATTACACATAAACAAGAGCTAGAGGTTGAAGTTTATTTTGTAGGGAAACTTACAAATATTTGTATCAAAATTCCGTTATTTCAAGTAATAAAGAATGTCCCTATCCATAATAAGGTTGTAAAAGAATTGTGTTTAAGGAAACTTAAGTGAAAGATAAAAGATCCATTGGATGTATAAATTTGGATAACTTGTCAATATCATGTTGGGAAACATTGTCCTACCCAAATACTCTAATATAGGAAACCTGTGGTAGATGTTCACATTAATGGAACTCTCATACAAAATAATCTCATTGAATTAGAGGTAGCCATTAATGTGATGACAAGGAAACTATGGAAAAATTAGAACTCATAGGAATTCACAATACCCCCACCATTCTAAAACTTGTAGAAATGTCAATTGTCAAACCAAAAGTGTTCATTGCAGACTTGGCCATCGTAAATGATTCATGGGAATAATCCCATCGATTTTATGGTCCTGAAACCAAAGGGAAACCTATGAGGATAACCACTTATCTTAGGAATACCTTGGTTAGCTACAACCAATGTATTTATCATCCACATGTCGGAAATATGTTTATTTCCAATAGGAATACCACTAAGAAACTAGTCTTATATCCTCTTACCCAACCCTCACTAGAAACCAAAAACCCATATGGATGATAAAAAATTCCATACAAAATTTACTCTAACCATTGAACAAAGCACATCCTTGCAATAACAAGAGAAAGACACGATCATTTCTAATATTGTATAAAACATGTATATCATAGACCCACAAGAAGACAACCAATTACAAGGAATGGAATTCCCACTTAATAATATCTCCCAACAACAATATCTTAAATTCCATGAGATATTAACACTTTTAATCAAATTTTACCCCACAATTATATCCTTATCACTCTATTGGGAAATATTGAGTTGATGACATCATTATATAAATAAGTAGAGATATTGCTTGGAATGCCTGTTTACACCCTAATTAATTTTTTTGATGTGGGAATACACAACAATAATAAGAATGTAAGGGTTGGCAACAAGTATACTATTATGATCTAATTAGCTTCTAACATCAATTATACATGACCAAAATAATGCATTTAAATGTGAAATGATTGAAACAATCGATAAACGATAAACAACACATATAAATACACAAGAGGAGAGATAAAATCAGCTATTTAGGATGATCTAGGAATCATTTGGATGTGTAGAACAATGGAACAAGAAGATACGAAGATTTGGATTCTACAATGGAGATTATAGAACTGGAAACTAAGCAGGTACAAGACCGTACAAATTTTGTACAGTCTAGGTTAGAACTATATAACCTAGACCTATATTTGTATGGTTTTGGACCTTGAGATATTATGGATCTGCAACTTCATGTGTGAATCACTTACTTAGAAATGATGCTCGTTGTATGTCACCTTTGCTTACACAACTTTGGGATGACTGTGATGACGTATAACAAAGTAGAAACTCTAATAACATGTAAAACCCTTCATTGTAACATTAACAAACCAAATGAGAAAATATGTGTGTGCAATTGAAGATGGACCAACTTTAGAAATAAGACTCACAGATGTTGAAACAATATAAGTGTTGCACTATCCTTGTTACAAAAATCAAGTCTCATGTAGTTCTCTTAGGTGCTTTTACAAGTGTGTATAGCTAACCAATCCATAGGTACCTTCATGTCTTTTGACACCAAGATAATGGGCTAACTATGTAGTATAGAATGTACCGAATGTGGTAATAGTGATATGTGGTGTGCCTCAATTATTTGACCTAACCCTTTTGTTGATTAAAACCTTTGTCTAATGCTTGGAGTGAATTTGATTTTATTAAGATATGGCTCTAAGATATTTACATGCTTATAGATGGATGAAGCTAGAATCTTTGACCTAGTTGAGTGCTTTAGACTCTTAGCGGGAATATTCTAGATGCTTTGTAATTGATTTAGGAACCCTTTGATTACTCTTGGAATGATATTCACAATAGTAGCTTATGGGAATTCTAGATGAGTTATATAGTGATAATGACTTTTTTATATAGTCTTATCTTTGGTGAGATATTATAATAAACACGACCTAGGAAGATGAAATGATTTAAAGAATGATTTAAAATTCAAATCAAAGTCATGGATTATGAAGGGGCGAACCGTATAAGTTATCCAGGCCATACCTTATATCTTGACCCTTCAATAAGTTTTCATACTAGAGAGAGAAATACCAAAACTAAAAGTTGTGTCATGAATATCAAATGTTTTATATTGCTTTGATTGAATAATTTCCTATAATTAATTATACATCGAGTGGAAAGATAATAAGCTTTAGAATGGATAGAGAAATGAGGAGTTTAGATTCTCAATATAAGCATTTTTCTTAGCAAAATACATGGTCGAACTTGGAATTGCACAAGGATAAGTTACCAAATTTTAGTGTCTATAAGCCCCTCAACATCACTATTAATTTGGAATCACAACAAGAAAATTAACTAGGTTCCATTCTACAAAATAAAAAAATAGCTTTCACATGGGATTATCACTACATGAGAGGAATACACCACATATGTGTAGTCACCATATCTACATAAAAGAGGAATGAAAACCCATTTGATAGTCACAATGAAAGATGAACCTTGTTATTTGGGAGATCGAGAAATTGAACTACAAAACTTTTGTATGCAAGCTTTGTCTACCCCATTTCTAATAGCCAATGGGTATCACCTCTTGGGATTATACCTACGAAGGATGGTAAATGGCACATTTGTGTGGATTACTAAGAATTTAAGAATGTTATAAGGATAGATCATTTCCCTCTCCCATTTATTGACCATATCCTTGACAAGCTTGTTGGGGAGAAGTATTTTTATTTCACGTATGTATTCAATGGATATAATTAGATCATAATAACATCTACTAACCAATACAAGACCACATTTACATGTCCTTAGGGTACCTATGCCTATCGCAACTCTCTCGTTTGGTTTATGTAACATTGTTTCTACTTTTTGAAGGGTAGTTTTAAGTATTTTTTTGATCTATCCCATGATTGTGTGGAATTTTATGTGGAAAACTCCACATTTTACGGTGTTGGAGTCTAGTGTGGTGCCCTACGCAAGTAACATCTCCCAACTAGTTGTGCATAATTCTCCTTTACCACCATGCGGCATATCACACCTAGCTAGGCTAGGTACACTCACCCAAAGTGCGGGAGGTGTCCGAGTCCCTTCATAAGTTAATGAATATTAATTGACTATAACATTTAATTATTCTATCATTCAAATTAGAAAACCCTTTTCTATATTAACATAAAACCATGCGCATTACACAAATTTCCAACTTATATATATTTTTCGCTCAATTATAAGTCATCAATCATACATAGCATTACATAGTTCTCACAACATTATGTATGCATTAATATGTCCTCTTCCTTGCTTATGAATTAGTATCTCCATCTTTGACCCTTTCATAGGTATTTATACTTGATGGGGACTTGCCCTTCACCAGCTTTTACAAAGGCTAAGAATGGCGTTTGAGTTTATAGCTTTAGTTAACTTCCCTTTAAGTTGGTTTACCAAAATATCTCATGCCATCATAAACCTATGTTGTATGTCGATCCTCTGTCTATCTTATGGGTATTCTCATCCTTATCCATTCCCTTCATGCAATCATCGAGAACTAAAGTCTAAGTCCACTTCTAGACTCACGCTTATCCCTACTTCTTTGCTATCCTGCATGTCCTCAGTATTCTTATCTTTTTCCTTCATATCTTGTTCCATGATTTTCCTTGCACATCTCCATAATTCCTATTACACGCATGTTCCTTTCCCTTAAACACCCGTTCCTTTTATTTTCCTTGTGCGTATGTTTCTTCTCCTTTATTTTCACACAGACTTATCATGCATTCCCCTAGTCTCATTTGGCGCACACCTTTTAGTGTATTCTTGTGCACCTTTAAAGAATAGTTTAATCAATAAAGAAAAGGTAATACAATAGACACGGTCCCAACATCACCCCATACTAAATCAATTGTCCATCCTCAAGGAAACCTTTATTGTATATCCTCAAATAACTCTGGGACTTCTTGATGCAACACATCTTCATTCACATACCATTTTTGTAAAACATGCTCAATATATTTATGTATATTATCCAACTGGGAAGCAAGTTGATTGAACATAGATGCCCCTTTTATTCAATTTGTAATTGTGACTTGTAATTAATCAACCTGCTTCTTTAGATCTTCGCGCGTTGATCTGAGCTCTGCTTCCTCCTCGCTGGCGATCCTTCTTAACTTTGTTAGGTGCTGTTTAATTTTCCCCTTTTTCGTTGCGATCTCCTCTCATATGGATTCAGATTCTTCCATTATCTTGTTCCTGGAGGTTATGTTTAAAGAGTCACAGTTCATATGGGATTCATATCTTGTTAACCTGTCCTCTAGCTATTTTTTTCATGCTTGGATTATTTGTGGTTGTTTATACAACCCCAAAGCAACTTCTCATACTTGTCTTCTACGAAATCTAATTTCCGTGCAATCTCCTCGCAGGCTGCAAGCTTCTTATTACATACGACGTGGATATTTTTCTGTCACCTCCTGTTATTTTGTCTTTTGACGTTCCCTCTCTATCTCTTTGAATAATAAATTTATGAGTTGGTCAAGCTCATCTACTTTCTTGCGTGGAACGAGTGGGCTATCTTCCAATATCTTGGGCTCGTTGCGTAATATTCACTTAGCAAGTGCGTCCACCTTTGTTTCAGTGCACAAATATTTATCTCTTAGCCCTTTATTCTTATTCTAAGTTTCCCACAGTTGGCTCTTTATTTTTCTTGGCTCTTCCTCTAAGCTCATTGTATTTTCTTTTTATTTGCGAGCCTCACTGCCATTTTGCAGGTTCTGTTGCACCACTTCTCCAACTATCTTGAGCAATGCCTCTTCGGATTGGGTCTCAAACACATTATATATTGTTGCAAGGAAAATTGGGTCTCCTTCCTTCGATGGTATTGTTTAAAGGTTGTCGCTAGGAAACTCAATCAATGGTTCCTCTATACAAACATCCAAAGAAAAGGATAAGGCCTTCTTGGAGCGCCTATATATCATTGTATTTTTAAGATTGTCCCAATGGAATAACTCATCATAATTTTTTCCCTTTTGTAAATGGATCGCCGATCTCTTGCCTACTATTTGGTAGGTCGGTGTCGCTTCATCTCTATCATCGATCTGCTCCTACTCATGTACTTTCTCCTTTCCTTTTATTAGCGAACCTCTTCTTCATAGCCTCCCTTCATTTCATCATTATGCTTGTGGCTTTCAATTTTCTTGGTTGACTCTTCCTTCTCTGAAACACCTTTGACCTCTATTTATTTCTAGGGCGACCTAAGTCCTAGGTTTATTTTTATAGGGTTGGGCGTTTCTCATCCGAACTTGCCTGCGTCATGTGGAGGTTGTTGTTCGATATATTTGCATGCACTTCCCTTTAGTGTAGTTCTACTATAGGGGTTGTGCTTGAAGATTTTCTAGGAGTTTGATGCAGCCTTTGACTCCTTTCTCTGTTGTTGTATCTTTGTGGATTTTACTTCCTCCTCTTGGGAGTTTGTTGCGATGATGTGTGTGTCCTTTTCTTTTCTTCCGATACAAGTACAACACATTCTACATGTTCTTGTGCTCCTCAATGCCTTCATTTACGCATAACCAACTCTTCATCGGGATCCTCATTTATTTCATCCTTTGGGTTAGAATTTTTCTTTGGGCTTAAAAATAAGAAAAGCTTTTGAGTTTCATTGACTATTACGATAGTTTCCCATTGTGAAAGATGAAAAATATCCACAATTTGGACTTCTTCATGCACCACTCGATTCGGATGTTTGTCACAACACATGAATGTCTTCATCTACCCTCTGTTCGTATATGTTAAGCCTCTTGACTTCCTTAACCCTCTGCAGACAAAGCGTATAAATTACTCTGTTATAAAGGGATATGGCATTTTTTCCCATAGTGTCCATATTTCATCTTTCTTCTTTATTTTTGCCACAAAGTAATTCATGGCAACACCGAATTCTACTTTACCATCCAACACTTGAGGTAATAGGCACACGATCCTTTGGTCTTACACTAAGATATTGTGCAGTGTTTGAGCCAATTTTCAACCTTTCCTTATAGGCACTTTTATTAGGTTAAGGGGCATCATGTAGGCCTTATATATAATTGTCGGTGATGGGTCTTCGGTTGGAAATGTCCATAGCGGTTCACTATCTCCTTCTTGTATGCCAATCTCTATGAAGACGATCAACAAAAATATTGCACTCCATCGAATTGAATCCATTTTTAATCTTAGGATAATTTGGCGTCCTCTACTTTGATGCTTGCAACAAGATGGGAACAATTGAAAATAGTGTCGTGCGGTACACTTGTGTGTAATGCTTAGAAACCTTTGTTGACATCCGTCCACCTTTCTACTCTTGAAAGCTTAGCAACAATAATTCACACATTTTTTCCCATTGTCTTTCAACTCCTCTATGGACACAAATGTTCCTCTGCGCTTATACTTGAGGAAGTTGCCAATACTAGAAACTAATGCATCATCTCCTAATGTTAGTGCCAAATATTTACCAATATTGTTAAGCCCCGTCATTTCGTGAATTAAATGGCATGATATTTTCATTCGTTGTCCCATAAAATAGAAATATCCTTATCTAGCGGGCGAAATGAGCTATTGATATAGCTCCACGAGCTTGTTGAAAAAGGAAAGTTATAGTAACTTAAGGAACCCTATTTTTCTCGATGCCTTACACATGTTGTTGTCGTAGACACCATTATCATGCTTATTCTTCATACCTATTTTGAGCATCATTTATTTTTGATGGTTCCGTCAAGCCCGACGAAGATGATTATAGTTAGAAAATTTTGTGAAAGTCACTCAATCTCAATATTTATTGTAAGTGCATTGGAGACTTGGGCCTTCTTAGGCACCTTCCTTTTGACCATTGTGAAATTTCCCTTATGAGTTCTGAAGTGCTTACACCTCCTTGATTTCATTTCTTTGATTATGATGGTCTCCTCTTCAACATTCATATCTTCTTTGATCAATGTGGGTTCGAATCGCTTGACGCTCGAGCTTGGGATATGTTATTTACTTTGCCTTCTCCTTACTCCTTGTTGTCTTATCTACCCTATTTTATAGATGGTCTGAAACCACTATGGTTTACCTTGAGGCATTTTACTACCCCAAAATTATTCATCTTTCAAGTTCTACAATACCCACCTATGACGGTTGGGACTGGTTTATCTCTATATGAATTGCCCTGTTTAGCCCTCCTATGAATGTTCTGATGATAACTTGTAGGTTGCGTTAATGGCGTTTGGTTTATGACATGGAATCATTTTTTCAAATTTGCTTCATTATTTTCTGCTTCATTGTTTTCTTTATGAAGCTCCAAATTTTCACTTTTCACCGTAAGGTAAATAAAACAACTTACTCGATTTCTCTATTTATACCCTTAACAAATGGGTAATAAATGCCTCTTTCATTTATTATTCGCATGATTTCCCGGTCTCTAGGTTGCCCTTTGATCCGGTGAAAAGCCTCTCGCATTCCTATATATAGGTATGTTGAGACTCATTCACTACATCGGAGTAGAAGGAGCTACATCAAGAGTTTAAGATCTCTAGTAGAGTTTTGAGTCCCACTGAAGTCTGTAAGTAAATCTGCTTTTAGAAAGCTTTGTTTTCATAGCTTGTAGATTTTATAAGCTTGGTTATTAAAGAGTTATCAGAGCATATACTTGGTTTGTAAGAAATGGTATCAGAGCAGGTTCTCTATTTTACAGAGTAAAGGATCTGGATGTATTGAGAAAATTATCTTTATAAAATTTGCGAGTTTTTGTCTATATTTCTATCTTGAAGTTCTATTGCGTGTTCTTCTTATTTCATCTATGAATCAAGTTTATACCTCATAAGCCAGGCAAAGAGGCGAGCCTCCTGCTTGTAAGTCGCCATTGGATGTGCGCAGTTTAAGGTTGAAGGCCGATACCGTAAGTCCTGCAGAAGAGTTGCTTGATAGTAACAGTTAAAATGGAGTTTGAAGATCGTGCTAGTATTTCTGGTGGAGATCTCGGAACAAGATCTTGTAAGTTTGTCGATGTTTTTTCACACTTACGCCATTAATATTCGGGAAGAGTTTGATCCTTTACCGGCATGGAAACTGCCTAAGATCCCATATAATCAAGTTTATGCTAAAATTTCTACATTTCATCTTATAGCCGCTACTACTCTTAAAACTAGAGAGTATGTAATCCAAGTTTCCCAAACATCTTCTAGTGAATATAATATTCCTCTAATAGATCCCAGTGATATTAAATCTTTGAAAAAGAAAAAAACCTTTAAGTTTGCACATATAGGTTGTGTCCAAATAGGAATTACTCCCTTATTTAGACGTGGTCTAAATGCCTCTTTTGTTTTGTTTAATGGATTTAAGATTTGATAATTTCAAAGATTCATTACTTACTACTATTCAAACTGGTTTGCATAATGGTCCAATTTCATTTGAAGTCTATCCAAACTATCCTGTTAGTTTACTGAAAAGATGATCTGCTTAAAGAAGTTTTAAAATTACATCTTGCCACCACTGGTCTAAATATGAAGCCTGGTGCGTGTCCGCTTGCCATTCATTATAAAGTCATCTATAGGCTTGTCAATACCATGTATCCTGCTGTAAAGCATGGTATTTCCAAAGGCAGTAGCGTGGTGAGCCATGTAAGTTTAGAAAGTCAAAAAATTGAACCAGAGTTAATTTCTTGGTCGCAGATCAAAGTCCCAAAAGAATGGACTTTGTCTAAAAGTTTCTTGAAACTAGTCAGCCTAAGTGGGAGAACGCCACAACAGTGAATGAGTCAAAAAATAATGTTACTCTATCATTTAGATCTAAAAGTTCTTTGTCTAGTTTACCTAGATCTAGTTCAGTTAGATCTGATAGTTCTGTTTTCTCTTTAGGAGAGTCTTCTAAAAAACCTGCAAAAGAACAAGTGTATATATGTAGTCATAATAGTCTTGTACATGATCCCAATACTGACTATTTATGGTGTAAAGATTGTGAGCAACTGATAAAGCAAAAATATGTACCATCTAATGGTCCAACCATTAGTATGGCATCTAGAGCATCTCATAGTTCTTCTTCATTTCCATCTTTGGACAGTATAGAAATCTTGTCTCCAGACTCAACCCAAAAGGTGTATTTTGGTATCAAAGGTCTATAGATAGACAGATAGATCCATCTGAGTCCTCCAAAATGCTTAATTGGACTAATAAAGTTGTCAAAAATGTGCATGATAGGCTTCGTCTCAATAGTCTATTTTAGCAGAAATGGAGAAAACCACAAGGCTATAGAGTTGAATAAAAAGGAGATGTGTCAAGTGCTTTAAAGTTGTTAAATTCTAAAATAGATGATGTCAGTATGTCAGTCAAGAAAGTAAAAAAGAATGTAGAAAAAACCTCTGCTTTTGTGTCTACTTGTCTAGATTTACCTAAAGTAGTCACTAGAAATGTTGCTGATATTGCCCAGCCTGTAATTAACCAATCCATAGATATTCAAAAGGATGTGTCTTCTAAGTTGAGTACTACTCATAAACTTGTATAGTCTATTCTGCATCACCTAACTGAGTCCTCTACTGAGATTAGTCAAAAAATAGATTCTGTCCAAGAATCTGTGAGTCCAATTCTGTCATGGTTCCACAAGTAGAGCAAATCTTGGAAAACACCAAGAAGCCAGAAGAAATAGAACCTGATTGGTCACAAGCAGTATCTTGGAAAGAAGTTACAGAGCTTGCTTTGGATCTTCATCACAACATAAAGCTATCTTATCTCAGTATAGTCCCTCATTCTTATTTGAAAAGAAAGATGAGGATAAGAAATCAATTGGTATGGTAAAAATAAAGCCAGAAGAAGCAGAAAGTATGTTTCTAGGTGAACCATCTGGTACAAAAGCTGAGCCATTGCAAGGTACTGCAAGAACTCAGACACTCCAGCCCAATTGGTATAAATTAGATTGCCATTCTATTGAAGAAATTAAAGAAATGATTCATGGAATGATAGGATGGGCTAACTCTCAAACAACTTTGTACAGAAAAGATCCGCATTTAGTAGTTGAAATGATTGCTAATGGTTTTGTTGGTATAGTTAAAGAATGGTGGGATGTTAATCCACACCAAAAAGATATTTTACAAGGTGGATACTCTGCACTAACTACTGCTCTTATTAAAGAATTCATTGGTGATGTTAATAGTGATAAGCTTCATAATACTTCTTTATTCTTAAAAGCTAGATTATGTGACATGAGCAGAATAAAAGAGTATTAGTGTTATATGTAGAAGTTGTATTACAATTTTGGCAATATTAATGATCCTACAATGAGAATTAGATATATAGAATCTTTTCCTGCCTATTTCTCTACAAAATACAAAAAGGCCATGCATGGAAAAACTCCTGATGAGTTAAGTCTTGGTGCCATCAATCAGATCATTGATGAGACTAATGCCCAACTTTGTAGAGAAAAGAAGGATCGAAAAGAAGCTATTAAGGCTCAAAAGCCTTAGGCCATAAGTTCTACCATATAATTGATGTTGACCCTTTTGGTGTAATTCGCAATTGTCTTCCCACAAGAAAAAGGTATGTACCGATTGTTCTTCTTTTTCAAAGGGGAAGGGTCAGGGTAAATACAGTAAATATATTAAATACAACAAATTCAGAAAATTCAAAAGAAAGAATAAAGATTTTGTTCCTTATAGAAAGTCTTATTTCAGAAAGAAAAAGTATATTGGTAGGAAAAGAATTTTATTCCTACTTGCTTCATATGTAAAGGAAAGCATTATGCTAATGAATGCCCTCAGAAAGAATCAGAAAAGGGAAAAGCTAAGATTAATACTCTTGCTGCCAAGGGTATTACTGATAAAGAATATTGTTTGATAAGTGATTCAGATAACTATTCCTCTAGATATTTCTTATCAGTCTTCTGATGAAGATTTTCAAGTAAATGTTGTACAATGTTCAGATTTAGATACTGATAGTACTAATTCTGGATATAGTTCTTTGCCATCATTTGTTAATATGGTATGTGTAAATATGAATGCTAGTTTTCCGCATCCTATGATGCCTTTATCTTCAGAACTTCTTCTCAAGCAACTGCAGTTGAGACAAAGTGAGTTTGAAGACTGTCCCCACGGGACACTGCAAGAAAATATTTCTTTCAAATAAAGTCAGAGAACTTGAAAGAAAATATTCTCAGCAGTTGAGAATTGAGCAAGATAATCAGATCAGAAGAGAAGAAGAAGAAGAAAAAGAAAAGCAAAGGTTTTATTATCAGGAAAATCATACTCTCCAGTCCCCACAAGGCCTCCATTCCAAGGACGAGTCCCTAAAGACAAACTCCCTATAGGGGAAGAGGTCGAGGAAGAACTTTCCATCAATGTGATCTTTCAAGGTGTTCTACGTGATCTTTCAAGGTGATTTCTGAATTTGCTTTGTATTTATTGTATTTACCCTAACCCTTCCCCTTTGAAAAAGAAGAACAATCGGTACATACCTTTTTCTTGTGGGAAGATAGTTCAGAATTACAGCCAAAAGGGTCAACATCAATTATCTGGCAGAACTTATGACCTAAGGCTTTTTGAGCCTTAATAGCTTCTTTTCGATCCTTCTTTTCTCTGCAAAGCTCGCATTAGTCTCATCAATGATTTGATTGATGGCACCAAGACTTAACTCATCAGGAGTTTTTCCATGCATGGCCTTCTTGTATTCTGTAGAGAAATAAGCAGGAAAAGATTCTATATATCTCATTCTCATTGTAGGATCATTAATATTGCCAGAATTGTAATACAGCTTTTGCATATAACACTGATACTCTTTTATTCTGCTCATGTCACATAATCTAGCTTTTAAGAATAAAGAAGTATTCTGAAGCTTATCACTATTAACATCACCAATGAATTCTTTAATAAGAGCAACAGTTAGAGCAGAGTATCCACCTTGTAAAATATCTTTTTGGTGTGGATTAACATCCCATCATTCCTTAACTATACCAAAGAAAACCATTAGCAATCATTTCAACTACTAAATGCGGATCTTTTAAATACAAAGTTGTTTGTGAGTTAGCTCATCCAATCATTCCATGAATCATTTCTTTAATTTCTTCAATAGAATGGCAATCTAATTTATATCAATTGGGTTGGAGTGTCTCGAGTTCTAGTAGTACCTTGCAATGGCTCAGCTTTTGTACCAAATGGTTCACCTAAAACATACTTTCTCAGCTTCTTCCGCTTTATTTTTACCATACCAATTGATTTATTATCCTCATCTTTCTTTTCAAATAAGAATGAGGGACTATCTTTGAGATAAGATAGCTTTATGCTTTGTGATGAAGATCCAACAAGCTCAGAACTTTCTTCCAAGATATCTTGCTTGTGACCAATCGAGTGCTCTATTTCTTCCGGCTTCTTGGTGTTTTCCAAGATTTGCTCTACTACGGAACCATGACAGAATTGGACTCACAGATTCTTGGGCAGAATCTATTTTTGAATAATCTCGATGAGAGGACTTAGTTAGGTGATGCGAGAATAGACTGTGCATAAGTTTATGAGTAGTACTCAACTTAGAAGACACATCCTTTTGAATATCTATGGATTGGTTAATTACAGTGGGGCAATATCAAAGAACATTTCTAGTGACTACTTTAGGTAAATCTAGACAAGTAGACACAAAAGCGAGAGGTTTTTCTACATTCTTTTTTACTTTCTTGACAGACATACTGACATCATCTATTTTAGAATTTAACAACTTTAAAGCACTTGACACATCTCCTTTTTTATTCAACTCTATAGCCTTCAGGGTTTTCTCCATTTCTGCTAAAATAGACTCTTGAGACTGAAGCCTATCATGCACATTTTTGACAGCTTTATTAGTCCAATTAAGCATTTTGGAGGACTCAGATGGATCTATCTGTCTATCTACAGACCTTTGATACCAAAATACAGACTTTTTGGGTTGAGTCTGGAGACAAGATTTCAAGATCTTGTCCAAAGATGGAAATGAAGAAGAACTATGAGATACTCTAGATGCCATACTAATGGTTGGCCCATTAGATGGTACATATTTTTGCTTTATCAGTTGCTCACAATATTTACACCGTAAATAGTTAGTATTGGGATCATGTACAAGACTATTATGACTACATATATACACTTGTTCTTTTGCAGGTTCTTTAGAAGACTCTCCTAAGGAGAAAACAGAACTATCAGATCTAATTGAACTAGATCTAGGTAAACTAGACAAAGAACTTTTAGATCTAAATGATAGAGTGACATTATTTTTTGACTCATTCACTGTTGTGGCGTTCTCACACTTGGGCTGACTAGTTTCAAGAAACTTTTTAGACAACGCCCATTCTTTTGGGACTTTGATCTGTGACCAAGAAATTAACTCTAGTTTAATTTTCTGACTTTCTAAACTTACATGGCTCACCACGCTGCTGCCTTTGGAAATACCATGCTTAATGCAGGATACATGGTATTGACAAGCCTATAGATGACTTTATAATGAATGGCAAGCGGACATGCACTAGGCTTCATATTTAGACCAGTAGTGGCAAGATGTAATTTTAAAACTTCTTTAAGCAGATCATCTTTCTGTAAACTAACAGGATAGTTTGGATAGACTTCAAATGAAATTGGACCATTATGCAAACCGGTTTGAATAGCAGCAAGTAATGAATCTTTGAAATTATCAAATCTTAAATCCATTAAACAACACAAAACAGAGGCATTAAGACCACATCTAAACAAGGGAGTAATTCCTATTTGGACACAACCTATATGTGTAAACTTGAAGGTTTTTACTTTTTCAAAGATTTAATATCACTGGGATCTAGTAGAGGAATATTATATTCACCAGAAGACGTTTGGGAAACTTGGGTTACAGACTCTCAGGTTTTAAGAGTAGTAGCAGCTATGAGATGAAATGCAAAATTTTTAGCATAAACTTGATTATAGGGGATTTTAGGAAGTTCCCATGCCGGTAAAGGATCAGAATCTTCCTGAATATTAATGGCAGAATTGACAGGAAAAACATCAGACAAACTTACAAGATCTTGTTCCAGATCTCCACTAGAAAGACTAGCACAATCTTCAAACTCCATTTTAATCTGTTACTATCAAGAACTCTTCTACAAGAGTTACGATATCGGCCTTCACCTTAAACTCCCCAAAATTGTCATTAATACTCAATTAACATTTGTATCTTGCTGTTATTAATACTAAGAGACCATTATGTATGTGGCGTGGGACTCTTCTTCAAATATTTTGCATCGCACCTCAAGCTATGTTTCTTTGAGATTTTGATATAGGCTACGGTTTTCTATTTCATAGCTTACGCGCTTCCTCCTACTAGCATTATATTTTAAGTTCTTATTTTGTTGGAAGATCCTAATCGCTTCTCTATTCCTATTCCATTCACTTGTCACCTATTTATATTTGTGCATGCATTACCGTAAGTATTTCCCTTTTATCACGCTCCTTCGGATTTTCCGGTTTCTATATGCTATTTCAACTACCACCATTTTCTATCCCTCTTCTCCATTTATCCTTCTCTTACCAATTTCTTCTCCCATTTTAAAGATTTACGTAGTACTTTGAGAAAAATAATATAGTGTATGGTTTGTTGTTAGCGTGAACAACATTAATGTACCAATTTTGTGTTTATTACAAACATAAAGAAACTAACATAAAGGAAAGAAATAACAAGCAATCTAATGACAATACATCCTAGCCAACATAAAAGTACGAATTTATCCTATTCCCATTGAAGTATCTTGGGAGCGACTTCTACTAAAATCTACCAATTTGCACGCCATTGTTAGAAGTATTTCAACAATCTCATAGGGTCCAAGTTAATGAGTTTTGAGTTTATCTGGATGTCACACAAACTTAGAATCATAGAGTAATACTTTAGCGCCCTCCTAAAAAGTTTTCTTTTTGAGGTTTATGTCAAACCATGACTTCTACCATGTTTTATCAATGTTTTAGGACCACCTTGCTTGTAAACACGATTCATCTAGTTAAATGAGTCATGTCAACCATTTTGGATAAAGTCAATCTAAGTTTACGACACATGCAATTTGTAGGGATGGTTCTAGAAATTCAAGTGGCAAGACGACCTCTATGCCATATACTAATTCAAATGGTGTGGTTTTATTTAAGCACTTATAGGTTGTTTGATACACCCATAATATTGTCGATACTTCATCATCGATCACCCTAAAGATCACACATGTTTGCATAATCGATAATAAAAGTAAATTTTTGACTTTGACATACTAAATTTAGTTGTGGCACATTGGTGGGTGGCAAGAGTTGTTTGGAGGAGGTTAGAGGTTCGATTTTTCTGCCCTCCATCACGAATGTGCATGATGGATAGGGCCAGCCCTTCATCATCCCAATATTTTTAGCCAACATCACGATATTTGTTAACATATGGATCAAGATTTTGTTGAATGCTTCCACGGTCCCATTAGCCCGTCGATGATACAAGGTTGTTTTATGGTGTGCAACCATGAACTCATTCAACAAAACTTGGATCGTGTCATTTAGAAAATGAGTTCCGTAGTCACTTGTCGGTGATAGGGAAACCAAGCCTACGATGATGTTTTCCCATAAAAATCTTCTTCTTAGTTATTGTTGTGCAATCTTTAGTTGGGGAAGCTTCTTCCCAACGAGTAAGATAGTATGTGGTTGTGATAATATATTATGAACATGTTCTATGTGTTGTGTGATTTATTGGGCCGACAAAATAAATTTCCCACTATTCAAATGGTTCCTTTGCAGTGACCAGGATGAGAGGCATATTGTCATGCTTATCTGGTTTGCCAATTCTTTGGCATTGGTCACATGCCTTTACATATTATTTCACATCCCAAAATAGACTTTGCCACCGAGTCCTATGTTGAGTATATTTCTAGTGGTTACTTCTCCTACATAGTGACCACCATCAATTCCTTTGTATGCTTCATTGAGTATATCACTTTGTTCATGAGGTAAAACAAATTGCCACAACACTTCGTCATGCCCCATTTTATATAGATGATTAGAAATTAGCTAATAGGGCATGGATTTGACAACTAATTACTTGTGTTGAGTGACTTTATAATGTTCAGGCACCATTCTAGTTTGTAGAAAGGCAAACACATCCTCCAACTCACCTTGTTTACTCTGGATGCTAAGTATTTGAACATCTTACATACTATCATCTATGGATTGTGCTTGTTCACCATTATTAATGTGTGATAAATAATCAAGCCTGCATTATTTTTCCCCTGGTTTAATTACTACCATGAACTAAAATTATTGAAACAATATTATCCAATGAAAAATGTGCCCATGTAATACAACTTTGTTAGCTAAGTGTTTAAGGGCTATATGGTTAGTGAAAAACACAAAGGGTGTTTCCATGAGACAGTGTTGAAACTTTTGTAGCGCATAAACCATATATAATCCCTAACGTTTAGTTGTGGTATACTTTTGTTCAGTGCATGCCATTTTTGATTAGAAAATTAAATGGGATGATCTAGGGTCCCTTCCCCTGGTTATGCCAATATTGCTCCCACATCGGTTCTGGGGCATTGACATGTGCATGGAACAAGGTTTTCTAGTCGAAATTGTAATATAAGTGCATGTAGTCATTATTTTTACCCTCAATACCTCTTTTCTAACCCCAAGCGTGCTGGCCTATCACCCGACATATGTTGGGCACTCACCGAGGTGTGCACGAGTCTTTGAGCCCCTCCTTTATGTGAACTTTGCAAGATATTTCTGCCATTAATGGAAGATTATTTACGAAATAGAAGTACATGCATCTACTTAAAAGGCAAAAGTTATAACATATCTACACATCAATGCATCAAAAAAAGGTAAATAAATATTGTATTAAGCACAATGAACCAAATCTAAGTCATGACAAGCCAAATAACATGAGGGTTTACACCCATAAACAAGATGTACAAAATAGATCCTTGCATATTGATTTAAAAGAGTTTCTAGTAGCCACACTACATTCAAAAGGGTCATCTCGGACTATATACACCAAATGATAGAGATCCAACCCCTCCAAACTAATCGATCGAGAGATCCTAACTGTGCCTCCCCATTGTAACCCTTGTTACAGAACCCAAAATCCATACATATGCTTAATGATATCCTTTACAACCCTCTAGCACCAAGAAATCTAAACCCTAGCATCATGAGCTCCAAACCCTTAGCATTATCTATAATTTATGTAGCACCTTGTTCCCCTCCTTCTCTTAACACTCTCGTACCCTCTGCAGGCTTTGCACTACCTTCTCCATCCATGTTTATGTCCTAAGCACTCCTTTAAATAGGATCAACGGCCACCGCTATGAATTCTCTCATGAGAAAATCACGTGCCAAGTGTCCATGTGGTCCTCCATAGGTGAATGCTTATCCTATTTGCAAAACCTTCCACTAACTATAATGATGCCTCTAGAATATTCCTGCCGCACGGAATATCCTTTTCTTGCCTCCATGGTTCCAGATCGGCACCTTATCTACTTATCACGCCTAGTAGGGTCCTCACGTTTTCCTCAAGTGAATCCATGATGTCAAATATGGCTAAGTCCTTAAAACCCTTGTTCTCGCCTCCCACACGTGCCTTGGTTTCACTTAAACCATTTTTCTACGCGCTCTTCCTTGGCGCCCTTCTATTTATCGTCATGTGCGCGTGCCTCTTGGTACTTATCCAATATTTAGGGCCCAACATCACCCCACATACATATGTTCTCCATCTTCGAAACATTCTGCTCTTTCAAAGAATAAAGAATAGTAGAATTGAAATAATCTAAATAAAGAATGGAATAATGGAAGAATATAATATTCTCCTAAGCATCTACTTCTCCTTGCGCCTACTCTTTGAGTAGGTCACCCACCAATGCATTTACTTCATCAAAACTTAGTTCATCACTCTTAGCTTTTAGTGTATCTACAATGCTTCCTAGCTACTTGCTAAGATTGCCTAGCACATCCATCCTGTAAGTGACTTAGGGGTATAGTTCCTTTAGCCTATTCTTAATTAAACCCCGTAAGGTTTTGATTACTTCCAACTTCTTCTCAACTTCAGCCAGGATCTTATCGTGTGCTTTGCCCTATTGCCTTTTTTCTTTTCCTAAAATTATTTCAGATCTGCCTCATGTGTAGCAACCAATATGATTACTACCCTGTCTATGTCGACACAATTTTCATATACGACTTCGGCCATCTGCGTGATGGTATTTACTTGTGGTAAGGAGCTCGGAGTACCGAGTCATTGTCTCCCCAATATTTAGCTTTTCTTCCTCCTTCTGGCATGCCATCACCTCTTCTTCCGACTCTAATGCAAGTGGCCACCTTTCCATGGTGAGGATGCGGGTCAAATCTTCCAAGCGGTCAAGGTTGACTCGTATTTACTGCTCACACGGGCCGAGTCTAGGTGTTTCAAGATAATGACACTTGAAATGGCCTCTATCTTCTTATGGACTTCGCGCACCTTCGTATTTTCATCCCTCAGTTCATGCCTTAACTGTGCATTGATCAATTCCTTCTATTTTATCTCATTTCCCCTCTCAATGATCTCCTCATTCTTTTTCTCAAGCTCCTCCACCAGGAAACTTATTCTATCATTTATGCCAAAGAGTCTTGTTTCCACCTCCAACGATAATTTGTTGAGCATATTGCAAACTTGCTCATCTGACAGTTGCTGGCAATTTACAAGAGGGTTTATTCCCTTGGCATATGGTATCTTCATCAATGCATCATGATTTACCTCGAACTCGGGCTCATCAACGTGGGACTCAAAAGCCTAGGATAGAATTTTCCTTGTGTGTGGGTACGCACCCTCTTCATCAAAAGAAGACCAAGTGAGGAGTTGGTCGATGGGCATGGTACTTTGGAAGCGTGCACACAATACCTTGCTTGGATCATTAATATAAGTTATATCATGTTCCTGTGCCACTATTGTGCCCTCCCCACTGTGTGCGTTGCCATTGGGAAGCTTACTGCTAAGTTGGGGTCTCCGCCCATACTCCCATACTCCTTTCCTATACTTTTTCTCTCTTCAATTTCCTTCAACACTTCTTCGGTGCTTCGCTCTACTTATTGCTCCACTAACTATTGGATAATACCCACCACCTCCCTCTCTACAATGTTATCCATCTACTCCTCGGTCGGGGTCGGGGTCTTCTGATCTTTCATGTTTACTTCCTCACTCCCCCTTATGTTGAGTGCTTTCCTCATTCTCATCCCTCTCTTAATTTCCTTCTTTATCTGACTCATGTACATCATACACAGGATGATTCTGAGCCTCACCGCGCTCTTCATCATTTTCATCGCCCTTGTCGGCCTCCATGCTCTGTTTCTCCCGAGTCGACCCTTTTATCACCCTTTACTTCTTACTCACCGGTGACTCCAATACATGGGACTTCTCTTTTATTCTCTCTCGGGTGACTCTTCTCTTACCGGTGACTCTTCCTTCTATGATGACTCTTTTCTAATGGGAGACCTCTTCCTGGATATACGTACTTGTGCTTGTGCACGACTCCTGTGTGCCTATTGTCTGCAGTACTATCTACACACTTGGAGCCTTTTTCTCGGGAGCCTCTTCTCTTTCTCTTTTCCTTGCACAACCTTTTTCCTCACGCCGGGGTCTTCGGGAATGGAGACATCAATTTCAACACAAGCACTTTTTTCATACGTAGGCTTTAGGCGCAAATACACCCTCGCTATTATCCTCCTGCGCAATACAAAATGTTACTGGTTTCAACATGTGCACATCATGGGAGACATAATTCTCCACATAGGTGCACTTCTTGGGGTATATTAACTTCATGTGTAGCTCGTGGTAATATTGATCTACTACAGTTAGATCAAACCTGAGTTTCTTTGCCACTTTGAATTGATTGACCCCGGCCTAGAAGTACTACGCTGTGAAGGAGAAAATTAACTTACATCAAGGACTCTTGGTGTCATCTATCAAAGTAAATATGTCAATACAAAAATGCTGGTATACGGTGAACTCAGCCTCTCCTTGTACTAATGAAGGCAACTGCTCGGGTATTCTCCATTCAGCCCTGAATGTGCCGTGCATCTGCTTATACAACCTTTCCGTGTGTGCTGATGAGCGGCGTCATGCTATCACAAGTATCTTGCTTCAAACCTCTTCGTAGGGGAGGGGTTATCCTCTGGGTATTCCCACACAAATTTATCTGGCCCATCGTGCACTTCAATCGCTAAAAGAAAATGGTGAGGAGGACATTACCAAACATGATCTTCTCTCCATCACGTGTTTAATATATAATCTCCTCTGCAATAAAATCTAAGAGGTTATAGATGGTCCCCTCCGAGATCTTGCGGCATACATTCAACTAGGCCTTATTGATCTGTGTCCATCTCTCTTTCCCATTCAGCTTTATGACCAAGCGTGTGGCCATCCTCATCACAGGGTCGGTGATTGCAGAAATGTCGAAGTAGCGTGAACCCTTCTTGTAGTCATAAGCTTCAACGGTCTTCTTAATGGCTTCTTTGTCTTCCAAATCACCATCTAATGATTCTCCTTCACAGATACGGCCGGTGAACTTAGAAATTAGTTGGGGGGTCATGCGTATCCTCCAACCTATAAAATAGAAGTGGTCTTTATGTACGCGTGACATCAACCATTGGTATAGTCACTCAGGCTTGCCAAAATAGGGAAACTCATAAAATTACAACAACCTGACCTTCTCCATTTTCACCTTCACTTCATCGTCATAGATAGGCATTCCATCTGGTGTCCTCTTCTCTATAGGGTGAACCAACTCTAGTGTCATCTCATTTTCTATGGTGCTCATTCGATGGTCAGTAATCACTTTCTTTCGATATGAGACACCCATTCCTTACCAAGTAATACGCTATCCAGGTACTACATTTCCATGTACCATTCTTCATTGAAACAAGTAGGGCTTGTTTTCCTTTGCCCTTTCCCTTCTTCGATTAAACGTTTGCTAATTTCCTTAGTGCCATTCCTTCATTGAGTCCTTAAAACTTCTTCCTCTCTTATGTTCCCGACTCTTCTCAATTTTTTGGCTCCACTCCTTTGCAAAAATCCCTCTAAATCTCGTGCCCTAGCTATACAACCCTAACCTAGAAAACCCTTTTTCCACAAGACGACGTAACACCTGTGGGATCCTTCTACACAACCTTCTCCACTTACGCTCGTGTACTCCTTTCCACTCTGGTTTGCTAATTAAACTAGCTATGCACAAAAATCTTCACAAATATTCTCAAACCTTCTTTGTAAGGATGCCCTAGTTCGCGAGAGCTCTTTGATAACTTAAAATGCAAGGTAAAAAATAACACACCCCCGATCTTCTATTTATAACTTTTGATTTTCTCTGCAATAAATGCCATGCCACCTACCAATGTACTTTCAAAATAAAGGTGGATTTTTCCAACGCCAACCTTCAACGCTTTTCCTCCATGCTCAAGCCCACACGAAAAACTTTGGTAGCCTTCAGCCATGTAAAAATCCTTACAGACCATAGATCCTTACGCACTCACTTACAACACCGAAGGCATTCTTCCTCTGTGTCCTAATCCTGGTTCTTGAAATCACCTACCTTATGTTATTCCTGCGCTTTTCATTCTTGTACGTGGTTTCTATAAAGCCTTTTGACACCATCCTTCCCTTATGTTCACCTCTTCTACGCGTGATCTTCCAATCCATGTGTTTTTATTTTTCAACTTGGGCCATCAACAACCATAGCTTCTAACACTTGTCACATCACTCCACCCCACACAAAAATTAATGCACGGTCCTCAGTGCATATATTTTTTTAAAATAATAAGTGGCTACCAACGTCAAACGCACACAAAAACAAAATAACACCAACTAGAAAAATAACAAAAAGGGAAACACAAAGAAAAGAAACCGCATTAAAGTAAATCTTAGGCTAACTGGCAATCTTGCTTATTTACAAACACAAAGAAGACTTATTTATAGTAGGGCTTTAATCCCATTGAAATGGCTTGGAAAGCATGTTCCATCCAAAGTCTTGTAATTGGTAAGCACATGAATCAAGTATATAAGATACAATGTATGGGCCCAACCAATGGACTTTGAATTTCCCAAGATGGTGTAAAAACTTGTAATCATACAAGAGAACTATTTTCCCAATGTCTATTATGCCATGCCTTCTCGCCTGGATTTTTCTATTTCGACTCCAGGTGAGCAATAGCCCGTCTCTCATCCAACTGTATCAACTTGTCAATCCTCTCCTCAAGTGATTGTTCATCAGCCTAATGCTCCTATGTGCACTATACACAACGATGGTAACATGAATTCAACAGTAACACAACTTCCATACCAAATACCAATTGAAAAGGTGTGGCCTTGTTCAGTCTCTTATAAGTAGTCCGATATGACCATAACACAATAGAAACTTTGTCATCCCAATCCTTTCTTCCCACATCACAAATCTTGGTCAACGTGTGATTCAAAATTTTGTTAAATGCCTCAGCAGTCCCATTAGCTTGTGGGTGATAAGGGGTAGTCTTGTGATGGGCCACCATGAATTCTACCAATAAAATTCTAACTGTCTCATTTAAGAAATGAGTACCCCTATCACTTGTTAAGCTTAGTGGCATCCATACTTGCTGATTATATTTTCCCACAAGAACCTAGTTGTTGTTGTCATTGTACAATCCCTTGTAGGCACCACTTCTGCCCACCTTCTAAGGTAATATTTTCATGTAATGATATAACGTGAACTTGTCATTTGCATGACTAGAGAAATAGGGCCTATGAAGTAAATTTCCCATTTCTCGAATGTCTTTGCACTGACAATTGGTCTTAATGAAATTTCATCTCTTTTCCTTGGTTTACTAAGGCACCGACAATGGTCACGAGACATTATAATACTCGATACAATATTTGTAAACCATTTCCCACCAAAATCATGCTAGAATGATCTTGTGCATGGTTACATTCTCCACATAATGTCCCCCTACAATTCCACCATGAGCTTCTTCCATGATTGCAGTACACTCATGCTCAAACACGCACCGGTGCAAAATCTCATCGCGACCTAGCTTGTATAAGTCTCCACTAATTAACATGTAGGGCGTGGCACGTATGGATAACTACTTCCTTTCCAAAGTCTTCATTCGCTCCGGTGCCACACCCGTTTTGAGAAATACAACAATATCTTCCAAGTCAAAGGGTGCGCATTACAATTTGAACAATTTTGCATCTTGCATTGTATTCTCAATGCTCTAAGCATCCTCTCTGAGTCAATCCTTGATAAATGGTTAGGCCCCAAATTACTCTTACCTATTTTTACAACAACCATCAACTCAAACTCCTGGAACAATAGGACCCACCTGCATATGCTCCCTTACAAGACCAACTTCTTCACCAAGTACTTTAGTGCCATGTGGTCCATGTAAAAGATAAAAGGCGTCACTAGAAACTACTACATAAATTTGTGCAGTGCATAGATCATCGATAATGCCTCATGCTCCATGGTAGTATAATTCTGTTATGTTGGGGTTAGCTTCCTACTAACAAAGCACAAGGGATGGTCAACAATTCCCTCTCTAGGTTATGCTAAGATTGCTCCAATCGCCATCCTTGAAGCATTAACATGTACATGGATTGATTCATCCCAAGAGAGAAAGCGTAATATGGGCATGGTGATAAGCCTATTCTTCAATGTGTCAAATGCCATCTGCTACGTCTCTCCCCAATGAAATGTACTTTTGTGCTTCAACAACTCCTCCAATGGCGTGGTGATCTTGGCATACCCCTTAATAAATTTCCAATAATACCCCATATGCCCAAGGAATCCATGCACCGCGCTCTAGCTAGTAGGCTCCCCCAATCCCACAATAATGACAACTTTGGCAGGATCCACTAACAAGCCTTCTTTACATATGATATGTCCCAACAGTGCTAAATGGAGTAGCGAAAACACATTTCTTAATGTTGAGAGATATACTTAACTACCAACATCTTTCAAACATCAGCCTCGATTATCACAATGGTCCCTCATTAATCCATATATTATCTAGTCATCCAGGTAGAGTTGTAGAAATTTATGGATGAAGTCCGAAATGTCCGAACCACAATGCGCGAAAATAGAACATGTGCGTTCTTCACCAAAAGGCATGACCATATAGGCAAAACTTCCCCATTCATTAGTGAAGTTTTTATTTTCTTGTTCTCCTTTGTAATTCTTACTGATGATATCTTGAGAATCCATCTGTGAAAGAATAGATCTCGCGCTCGGCTACTCCTTCCAGGATCTCTTCAAAGGTGAAGGGGTTAAAAAAGGATCAATGACAAACACCACATTCAAATCCCTGTAATCAATGTAAATCCTTATCCTCCCATCCTTCTTAATGATGATGACCGTCAGACTTATCCACTCTAATTCCTCAACAACCTCAATGATTCTTGATGCAATCATGGTATCAATATCCTCCTTCACTTTGACGTTTAAATTCGGATTCATTCGATAAGGTCTCATTTGAATTGGGCGCACACCTTCCTTTAAATTGATCTTCATTTCTCCCAAGGAGTGGCGAACTCCTTTAAGCTCATAGTACACTGTGCGAAAAACAAATATTGAAATTCATGCAACAGGATCAATAATCTTTAAAACCTCCCTTTCTGTCTAGTAATCTCCAATAGTAGCTTCCTTAGGTTTCACCTCCGAACCAATGTTAACCTTCTTAGTTTTCAAGGGTTCATGGTAGGCACGCACTTGCTCATCAACACTATCCATAACCTCGCACATACCGATAGTATGGTTAACATCTAAGTTTTCCACCTCTTCACCATCTATCACGTAGACCAATTTTCCTTTCTCCTTTTCCATGCATGCGCACTCAAGTTGTACCTCCTCTGATTCTTCCTCATCAAAGCACACTTCCAAGCCAAGTTCACCCAACAACTCCAGTACTTTTTCCTCCACCATGGCACTATCTCCCATAGTTAGGTGCTTAACAACTTGTAGTGCCTCATTCACCGATGGTTTAGTACTCTGATACTCAAAATCTTGAAGGAGATCAGCCATCAACTCCTACCAGTTTCCTATCTGGCGACGCATCTCTGAGTGAATGTATGATGTGTGTGCGTAACCTTGTAAGGTGGAGTAAAGCTTATGCACCCATAAATATGGAGGCAAGGATTCCACGCCTTCCATCTAGACCTTCTCACATGCCTAGATGTGAAACGAGGCGGGTTCCTTCCCATGATAATCTTGTATAGCAATAGGTGCATTGCTTTGGAGAAACCTAACAGAGAACGTGATTCTCACCTCGCACCACTCTAGAAGGTTATCACAATGGGTCACCCACTAACATCCTGCGGTCCTAAGAAAATTATAGCTAAACATACTTCTCCTTTCGATCTCACATTTCCATTGGGTCTCCATTGCTCGTAGGAAAATTTTAGGGTTGACTCCCAGGTGTAACTTGGTAATCTGCTTTTCCTCCCGTGCACTTGATTGAGCGTGACTTTGTTTCTCTCGTCACAGAGCCTATTAAATGCCTTCCAACTAACTCTTATGTCTTGTGCGCCAAATTTTCACATGTCACACTAGTTGTATCACTTATAGATTGAGCGTCTTCCCACTAAATAATGTTTTCTTTTGTTGGTTGCACAACCTCAAGGTCCTTGATAGTGCACACATAGAGATTGTCACATGTCACATAGTGCACGCTTTGAAGTCTCCAAAGAATTTTTCCGCTTGGATAGTGATAACAACATCCTTTAAAACACTAATGGGCATTTCCTTTGTCTTATTAGCCATATACAACACATTTGAAGATGAATGTAATGAAGGTCTTCCCATTTGATTCCATGCGTCTAGGGTGAGAACATTAACTTCCGTGCTGTGTCAATCAAAATGTTACTTAGGAGCCATCCATCAACAATCAGTATTTAAGGTAATCTCCTTATCATAGTCAAGGCTGTGAGGAGGTAGATTAGCATGAAAAACCTACCTCTCGCACTCTCCTCCAAAACTTGGTACTTTTCCCCTTAGCCACTCTCCTAACAGAGGGATGATATTCTCATGTCTCAACATCTTACATACTTCCCTAACTTCATCTATATCCTTCTCGTGGAGCCTCAACGCTCTTCTTTTGCTTTAATTTCCATGATTTCTCCTTTAGGCACTAGATCTCTCCTTGTAGGATTCAAATAACATCCATAGTTTCTGATAAACTTCCTTCTGATGCGTAGGTCTGGATACTTCCCATGTACCACTTCTTCTCTTGTAATCAGCAGTCTCTACTTTGGTATCTCCTTGGCATGTGTAGCCTCAACTCGTGTCGTCACTAGTATAGGTTCTAACTCTGACTCACGCACCACCCTTGGCATCCACTGTTGATTAACACGCTTTACACTCACCATCCCAACGCCCTTATCCTTCCGCTGCTTCTGGCTCATGTGTTCAAACAATTCCGGGCATTCCTCATACTTGTTCTTTTTCCCACACCAAGAGCATTACAACAAATCGAGACACTCATGCTTGTAATGTTATGTAGATCCACAGATTATAGTAGGTTCCATGAGGGAATTCACTCCTTCCGCCCCCACGATTGCCATGGCCTCTAAATCCTCCTCGAAAGCCTCTACCTTGAGCTCCTCCATCCGCACGCCCTTCATAATGACGACCATAATCCTTGGATCTATTTGCAACACCGGTTTGATTCACTCCATGATCAATGGAATCATGTATTTAGTCAATCAATCTACAATCCTTGGTGTCATGAGTAGTAGAAGTGCAAATTTTACAATAGCAAGACACATTCTTATGGATCGCGCATTGCAGTAGCAGACACCTACTTGCATCATGATCTCTGTGGCAAATATCACAATCTATCATCATCACACGTATCGATCTCCGTGGAAAACTGTCCTTCGTATGCCCTTCTACCTCACAATCCATTCACCATAACCCACTACGAATCTCATGAGCCGAGTTCGCAGATAATTTCTCTAGCTATTTTGCCATTATAGCAATTTGGGCGTCTAAGAAAATACTAACTCATGTATCAATGCTTCCTACTACTTCAACACACAAGGCAACCTCTAAGGCCTCACACAGATCTGTGAAAGTGCCCTCCCAAACGGTGTGATCAGTCCTCCGACGAACCACTGAACATGTTGCAAAAAGGGTGAATGTCATAAGATAACTTAGATAAGAGAGTCTTGAAACATGTGTCATACTCCCGCACACTCTCTACCATTCCTTTCTGAATCTCCTTCAATGCGCCAATGCTTTTATGTTTAAACTCAGGTATGTGGAACTCCACCAAAAAGGCATTATGCAGTGCAATGTAATCCACCACCGTTTAGTGCGGGTTAAACTTCGTGTACTAGCTATGCACACGTCCTTGTAATATGGTTGTAAACTAACTCACCTTCCGCTCTGGGGAAGTGATTCCCTTTGCGTGCCATAGTAACTCGCACTTGTGTACATGTTATGTAGCATCCTCAACACCCTTGTAATCATGTAAGTGGAGTGACATCTCATAAAACACTTGTTGATGGTGTTGTGGACCTTATCAGCTAGATCTAGGACCTTGACCACCTCTGATGTTTCCTCCACCACCAGACCCACTAGATCCACTAGTGTCTACTCCTCCGAGATCCACCGTAACCTCCCCCGAGTCGTAGGTAAGGGGCCTAACGCAACTGCATCCTATGATCCCACTGTTGTGCTAAACTGTGCACCGACAATCTATGATACCGAACCACTCCCAGATGTGTTTCCCGCACCACTCCCAAAAGTGATACTCAAAACTTGTGATCCCACACCTTGCCTAAATGTTGTTCCAGAAAAATACCCCCAAACACAAGAAATGATTGTGTAGTCATAGATGTACCAAATGAAAAATTATACCTCCTAGGTGTCGCTTAACTACCAATATCGATACCAACTGGATTATCAAAACTTATCTTAGGAACTGGAAAACTAAGTCCAAGGGTCTAGTCGCCATGTGGATTAAGATGTGTGCCTACGGCTCTCCTCCTTTCTTCATATTATGAGCTCTCTCCAGAAGCCAAGGGGTTTTCTCTTCCACACTTGCCAAGATGGGGATACTCAGATTGCTCAGGTTCCACGTCATTCACGTGAACCTCAAATCCTTCCCGCAACGTCTACCTCTATAAATCCATCACTCCTGCAGCTTCACGTTGTCTTGTCAACTCCCTCTCCCAAGCTTCATTATACTTGAGCCACCTCTCCTCTCTCTCCATTTCCACCTCAAGGTATGTCATCCTCTACCACGCCAGCTTTCATGCCCCGCACCGCAAGATTTTAGCCATCCATGGGAAAGGCTTCCAAACTCAAAGTAATGACCAAGATCTTGATAGCTATTGGAACACATAGAAATTACGTATTCGAAAGTATAACTAGTCAACACTCTACTCCACTAGTGATCAACAACATGGGTCCATGTCAGATCGACATCATGTAATCTGATATTCCTCTTGGGTCCAAACATGAGGTCTATAATACCAACTTGTCCTTGATGCATATGCTGAGAGCCATTCATACAACTCTACTGGGAAACAACAGAAGAATGTTTCATAGAGTTCGTGATATAGGTTATCCTCCACCCATTTTCGTGCATCAAACTTAGATCCAAGATCGAAACTAGGAGAAAACTCATCCTCCATATTTGTAAGCTATGCCTCGACACTATCCAAGGTCAAATGCTCTGTCATTACACATTTCTCTCACAATAGCTTCAAAAGAGGTGACGGAAATGAAACCAAGATGTACTCATTATTTTTACCCTTAATACCTATTTCTAACCCGAAGCATTCCGACGTATCACCGAGCATACGCCATGGCGGTCACCCGAGGTGCGCGCGTGCCGAGCTCCTCCTTTATGTGAGCTTTGCAAGAGAGTTCCGTAATTAATGGAGGATTATTTGTAGAAATAGAAGTACATGCATCTTCTTAAAAGGCGTAAGATATAACTAACCGATCTACACATCAATGCATCACAAAGGTAAATAAACATTGTATGAAGCACAATGAACCGATTTGAGTCATGACAAGCCAAATAATATGAGTTTTTACACCCATAAACAAGATGTACATAATATATCCATATATATTGATTTAAAATATTTTCGTAGCCATACTACATTCAAAGGGGTCATCTCGCACCATATACATCAAATGATAGAGATCCAACCCTTCAAACTAATCGATTAGAAATCCTAACTATGCTTCCCCATCAGAACCCTTGTTACAAACCCCAACACCCATAAATATGATTAATGATATCCTTTACAACCCTATAACATCAAGAACTATAAACCCTAACATCATGAGCTCCAAACCCTTAAGCATTACCTAGTATTTCGCAACACCTCATTACCCTCCTTCTTGTCTTAGCACTCACGTACCCTCTAAGTAACTTTGCACTACCTTCTCCATCCATGTTTCGTACCAAACACTCCTTTAAATAAGATTAACATCCATCGCCATGACTTATCTCATGAGCAGATCATGTGCCAAGTGTCCATGTGGTCCTCCATAGGCGAATGCTTCTCCTCTTTACAAAACCTTCCACTAAATGTAATGATGCCTCTAGGAATATTCCTTGCATGGAATATCCTTTTTTGTCCTCCACAACCCGTGATGACACTTTATCCCCTTATCACACCTAGTCGGCTCCTCACGTTTTTCCTCAAATGTCTCCATGATGCCAAATATGGCTAAGTCCTTTAAACCCTTATTCTGCCTCCTGCGCGTGCCCTGGTTTCACTTAAATCCTTCTTAAATCCTTTTCCTGCGTGCTTTTCCCTGAGCACCCTTCTATTCACCGGTCCCGTGTTCGCGCCTCTTGGTACTTAGCCAATATTTAGGGTCCAAAATGCATATTTCAAGCATTCCTTGAGCTTGTTGAAGGTTCCTTACCGATCAGCCCCCACTTCAATTATTCTATTTTCCATATGAGCTTTTTTAATGCCGCCACAATAATGTGCACATTTTTTTATAAACTTGTGATAGTACCTCCACAATGTCCTAAAAAGTCACGAACCTCCTTCTCGTGTCCATGGTTGCTAAAGATTTACTATGACATCAATTTTGGCTAGTGTTATCTAAATAACTCTTCTACTTATTTGGAAACTTACATACATATTCATGCTCGATATCTTCATTACAAGTGGCATGTACCTCAGTTGTCTCCTTGGAACATTCACTTGGTCACTATTTCCTCATGTGCCCTTGCGTGCTTCCCCTTCTCCCTTTTCCATTTTCCTTTTCCTCTTTGTTCCACTCTTATCTTGCACGCATCTTCTGCGCATTCACCTTCTTCCTAGAAGTTATTCATCCTGTGTGCACGCCTTGCACTTGCTTCAATTAGCTATGTCCCTGGCCCTCTCATGCATTCCACACATTAATTTGTAATAGTTTCACCTTGACCATATGTTTTTCGCTCATCATTTCTCCCCATTTCCTCCACACGTGTTACGATTGCACGTGCCTTCCTTCTGCCTTCTTCTTGTGCCTCATTCTTCATCGTGCACATACCTTTACACCCTCATCTACGCCATTCCATGCCATTTTTTTTTCTCGACATGCTTGAGTGTGCCACACGTAACCAATCAAAGTGTGCCAACATGGAATCAATCCTTGACAAAGCATTTATACATTTGGCCATCTCCTTGACCAATCAGCGTGCACCACGTGTCTTGTGTGCACATACGACTCTGAAAATCTTCTCGACAACCATATCTTTGCCGCAGAGATCTGATTTCTGCATGCCTAGTCTCAATCGATAGCTTCTGATGTAGGCTACAGTGTTAGATATTCAAATTCAAATCCTTGGTGGATCTAGTAGGTGAGAAATGGGAAAACATCTTTCTGGGAATTAATGAGAAAATATAATTACTCTAACCACCTGATTTGATCTGATCCGCCCTCTTTTCTCCTCCAACACACCAAAAAGATTCAGGGAAGCACATTTGACATATTTATAGGTGGATTTACATGTATTAAATGCTTGTTGTTGGTGGTTACATTTCAAATTCGGTTTTTCCCTTCTTATCTTCTTCTTCCATGGATTCATCTATAAATGTAAGAGTTGGGCTCATTGTTAATGTTGGACACTTTTTCTAAGGACTTCATATTTCTATATTCGAGTTGTAGACCTCTTTATCCGCTCGTGCATGTGGATATAGGTCTCTTTCACCATTATAACAGTTCTGTGCATTTTGGGAAATAATGGAAGCATCGTTTTGTGACTATTCTCTGTCCCGAGCGTGGTTGTATTCTTACACATTTTTCTAAGGACTTCATATTTCTATATTTTGAGTTGCATGAGACTTCTATATATGGCTCGTGCATGTGGATATAGATCTCTTTCACCATCAGAATATTCATGCATTTCGAGAAATAATGGAAGCATTGTTTTGTGACTATTCTCTATCCTAAGTGTGGTTGTATTCTTTCTTCTTGTAGTTCTTTTACATTATGTGCTTACTGTGTCACTCTACGTCCCTCAGTAACTCTATTTTTAGTTATGTTCCATGAAATTGATCTGGTAAATGCGTTTTAGTTTTACTACACATGCCTAGCCTTCTTTCATGCCTTGTCCTTTCATTTTCACTTAGAACGGATGGTGTTCATCCCTCTTTTTCTGGTGTTATCGCCTTCTTTAGATTAGCTTTCCTTCTGTTATCCTTCTATCCCTAGTCCCTTGGCATTGTTAGCTTATTTTCCCTTTCAACATTAAGAGTAAAAATAGTAGTAGAAATAGATAGAGGAACCGGCCTTCTCCGAGATCCATCTCAAGTGCACAAGGTCCCACAACTTGGAGACGGTTCCATTGTTGTTTCAAATGACTCGGTTCTTCCAGATCCGAGACATAGGTGCAAGTTTAACAACCAATAATTTCTGGCATGCTTGGTGGGACCAAAGTGAAAGCTTAAATTTCATATTACTAAGTTCTAGTGTGTGAACTTAGTATTTCCATCCTTTTGAGGCTTATTTCAACACATTTGGCTAATCCCAACAATTGTAGATCTATGTTTTATTAGTCCTGAGCACCTTTCATGAGAAGAGTGCAAACCAGGTGAAGTGCAACAATCGAAGATTCTTTCAAGTACCTCCACTATCTCCGAGAAGAGTTTGCAACATATCTTCTGTGTGTGCATCCCCATCTCCATCGTGTCACATGCACTCTACTCCTCCTTAAAATAGAAAAGCGTGCCCTACCATAGTGCTTCAACCTCCTCCTCCAAGGAAATTCACCAACTTCACTGGTAAAAAGCCCATTCAATTTCAATTCCGAACATTATATGCCAGTGGCTATGCTCAAGAGTATTCCATACTTCATAGGAGAAAATCAAGTCACCCCTGTTGAACACATTCAAGATGTGGCCAATGTATGCTCTGTCTACCTGATCACACAAGATGATGTAGTAGTTAGGTTGCTTGTAGCCTCTTTCAAAGGTAAAGAAATCCAATGGTTCCGTGGCTCGAGACTCCGTATTTATTATTACATGGGATGAACTTGGAATGAATCTATGCAATTTCTTTAAAGATAAATCGATCATCTATCACTAGTGGAGCAATCGATATATCAAAGCCCGCACCCAACGAGCAAATGACTGATTTCAATATTAGATTCCAAAAGACTTGGGACAAAATTCCTCAAGTGGTAAGGCCTATAGCCCAACATGCTTTCTTGTACTATCTAAGGGCTTTGAAAAATGACATTTCATTCATGATTCAATCCATGGAAGGTAGAACCTTACTTGCTGCATACAACATTGCAATAAGGGCATAAAAAAGTCTCATTCAGGCTGGTAAGTTGGTGCCTAGGCCTCTTGCGCCCTTATTCGTAGAGATGTCTCTAGTGCCAAGCCTTATGATGCTCCAGTTCTAGTGTAGAGTGTGCAACTAATTGCATCTACATCCTACTCTCCTACAAAACAAAAAGAAGATGATGAATTGAAGGCCCTAATTAGAAACTTTTCCAATAAGGTCATATCATTAGAGAAGCAGTAGGTGTAAGCCTACAGAGGTAGTTCCAATCAAGCGCAAAGCCAAAGCAATCAACCTTGGTGGAATCAGTATGGGAATCAAAGACACATAAAAAATAACATAATGATAGATGGCATGGTAATACGCACTTACCTTTTCGCAAGTTATTCCTCCCGCAAAAGCTCTTCTAGTGCCCAAAAAGTCAAGAACTTGTCCCACCTCCGTAAAAAATATGGCACAAGAGTCTGAATGGTGCTTTCCTTGCAATATTCCTCATAGTCAATATCATTACACTAATGTTGTGTGCGCACAAGCCTACATGATCTAGAATGTTTCCATTTGCGAGCCTTGAACAAGCCCACCTGAAACAGATAACCAAGAAAGGCTAGAAGCTCCTCCTTAGGAAAATTTGATGTTCTTTGGTGTTGAGGAATTATGTGCAATCAACCAAGCTACACAGCTTTATAGGCGATCCGTGCACCCAAGTTGCAGACAACACAAGATACAAGAAGAGAATGCTCAAGTCTGGCACGCAGGTCATAATTCTAGAAACACAAGCAGACCCTCAAAATCAAAAGGTAGTAGCTAAGACATCCAATAGTAAGAGTGCCCAAGTTCCTACACACAAAGCTCCATGTAAAGATCCTCCTGAAGTGGCGCGCGCCCCTCCTTTGGTAGGTGTTATTAGCTAATTTTGACTTCACAAAATTAATAAACATGGGAATTTTGAAAAATTTCAAAAGTGTTATTTTGTGTGATTTAACGCCCTCATCATGATTGTCTCATTTTTGTGATCGTTTTGGTCTTTGTTTCATCCATTTCAGTGAGAAATCGCTACTAGGTTATAAACTACATTAATAATTAATTAATTAATATTTAATTAATTTATTATCCTTTATTTGATAAAATCAAATTTTATTAATTTTTGGGTTTTTAATTAAATAAATATTAATTAAAATTCATTTGACAAGATTTATTTTAATTTCTGGGGAAAGTAAGATTCCGCTTCCAATCGAGGATGCCAAATTGGCTTCTCGTACCCGAATTTCCCCTTTCTTGGAAAATTCATTTTATTTCCCGCCAGGGGATTTCTTCCACCGATCACCAATTCAATCGATTGGAAAATGGACAAAATCTCCCTATTTCCCACATGGGAAATAAAATGGGGATTGTCAGCCCACCTTGCCATTTCTGCTGGCAAATGGTTGTTTATTTCCCACTTTCCCTTGACAATTAATGCCACTACACTGGGAAAGATGGAGTTGGTTATTCCAACGGAAATAAGAAACGGTTATAGAAGCTTCTTTAACCATTTCTCCATCAAACTTGTTGGAAAAATTCATGTGAAGAAGCTTTGAAGCTTTCAATATTTCTAACTTCTTATTTCCTCTATAGAAGCGATCTCGTGGAAATAGTTGGAAGAATTTTTGTTCCGTTTAATTAATTTGTTTATTCGCATTTCCATACGAAGAAGAAACAAAAATTATTTTACTGTGAATGCCAGGGAGAATATCTTTCATGCCATTGGAGATTTTTAACACAAAAGACAAGGAGGATTTGTGAGAGCATAAAGTTTGCACATTAGTAAAGAAAGCAAGCATTTTCCATGCATTGAGGGAGACAAATCAAACAAGTTTTCACGAAGTTGACAGGATTTTTTTTTTCTTTGGTTTCATTAGAAGGTTCCCACGTAGGCAAGGATGGAGGTTTAGGCATAAGACAAAGAGCAAAAAAAGACAAGGCAGAAAACAATTTAAACATTGCTCATACATTCATCCATATGCGCTAAAGACATCTCACGTAGTCAAAGGAAGATGAAAATAACCCAAGCAAGAAGATCTCCATGCAACTACAAAATAAATACAACCCTCCATGCATAGGCCAAAGTAAAAGAAATTTTAGAGGGAATAAGACAAAAGGAAGGCATTTTTAGAAGTGCACACATTAAGGGAGATAAGAAAATTAGCAAAAAAAAAAAAACAGTCAAAGATTCAATGCAGGGGGAGAAAGCATCAAGCTTCAACGCTTGTAGGAAGGAGAAGCATCGCTTTGAATAAGAAAAAGGAATTTCTCCCACGCATTCATCAAAGGAAATAACACTAGAGGCCACACATTTTTCAGGAAGGAGAAAAGTCTAAAACAATTAAAAACAACCTTCCACACAGGCCAAAGTGAGCATTTTCCACGCTGGGTAAAAAGACAAAGTGAAAACAATAAAACATTCTTCCATGTAGGAAAAGAATAGTTTAGTTTCAACGCCTAGGAAGGAAGAAACAACAAGTTTAAACAAGCCAAGATAAAAATAGTCCAGGCATAAGAAAAACACAAGTTTCCACACTTTTTTAGGAAAATCTTGAGTTTTCACGTAGGTTATAAAGGAATTCCAATAACAAACAGCTTTTAAAAACTAGTACACTTCCCACGCATTGATCAGAAGTCCGTAAGGAAGGAGGAAAGCCCAAAGTACACATTCATTAAAATTAGGAAATTTCTACGCAAATGAGAAGTTACGGTTCACGCGTGCACGGGAAAATTTGCTCGTCAGTGAATAATTGAAAAAATAAATTAAATTGATCCATGCAAACTATTAAAATCAGGAGATTGTAATTATTTAAAAAAAATATCTCATCGCGCGATTCAAATTTCGAGCCTAGTATCGGTGTGATGTTATTGACATATTTTTTTGAAAATTTTTGTAACTCCGAGACCGATTATTATTTTTAAAATAACAATGATAATAATAATAATATTAAAACGAGTCATTTTTTTTGCATTGAAGAGAATTTCGGAGATTGAGACCCAACCTCATTTGCATTATTTTGAGTTTCCAAGTCATTTTTCTGTAAAATTCATAATGGCCAAAAAATATAATAAATCTGTAGGAAGATCGAGGAAGCCAGTGGAGAAATCGAATAAGTCCACGCTCAAGTACAAATTCCAAGGTATCATTCCTCCCGCCCATCAAGTCAAAGATACGAAAATATCACCAATACAAATCTAGGTCACATCAATGTGTAACAATTCTACGATCAGGTGAAAGATGAAGGCAAAACCATATTCTTGGATATGCTTTACCATAGTGGTCTACCCAAAGTAGTGAAATTTCCAGTCTCAGTCAATGCCCGAAGTTGGTTATTGCTTGAGTGGAGCATTATGATCCCCAGAGACAAGGAATTTTTAAAGATAATTGCGAGCCTTTCCTCTTAATCACATCAGAACACATTGAGAAATTTCTCAGCATACTTGACTTCCCTAAGAATGTGGAAATCACTCGAAAGTCAGCACAAGAATTTTGGGATGAATAACCCCTCAGGTGGAGTGATATGGTTAATAAAAACTGGTTAGTGACCAAGAGGCCTCGAGTTGACCTTCCTAAGGAACTGTACCGCATTGAGTTCATGGAAGAAATCAGGGACATGATTACTCTCCTAAGTCGAGTCTTCAATTTACCCTCTACCAGGATTTTCCACCCATGGATGTATCAATTTATCTGTATCATCCTTGCCAAGAGAGAGTTTGTGGATTGGGCCACCATCATCAGTGATACCCTTCACAAACAATTGATCGAAGTGAAGATGACTGGATGTTTCTACATGAAATCATACCTGACTTATGCAGTGGCTAGATGAAAGCTATTTTCTGGACTCAAAATGAGAGGAGTCATGAGTCCATCAAATAATGTCTTCCATTATTATCCGCAACTAAGTTTCAAAAATAGCTCTCATCATTTCAGAAGAGTTAATGATGCATTCACCTTCTGCATGATTCGAAACTTGAATCAGAATACAAAGGAAAGATTTTCTAAAGAGGCCATGGATGTCATTTCCCAATGGGGAACATGGTTTATTCAATTTTCATCCTTTTCCTACATTTGTGTAAGTGGATTTGTGGGTACTCCATGGAAGCTTCCTAAGTACGTCAATGAAAAGTGGGCATTAATGGAGCTTACGCGACAACTATTCCAAGTTCATTGTTTTCTCAATGACAAACATCGTTCAGAATTCATTTCCCAATTCAAATTGGGGAATACCAATGTCCAAATCTCTTCAGTGCATAACTCATGGAAAAAGAGTTTTCCCTCATCACTATTCATCCATATGTGAAGAGATCTTAGTTTGATATTAATGGATATATGCAAAATATTCTTGGAGAAAAGTATCAACATAACCCTACCATGGAATATTTTTGGGCTTCTTGTTCAGATGAACATGAAGTAAGAAGACGAGAGTTTTCCCACCTAACCCTTGCTCAGATCAAGGCCTTTCACATCAAAAACCCTCCAGATTCATTGGTAGATGATGATGAAGATTTTATTGATCCCTCGTATGATGCAATTACTTTTACTCCATTTCCACGAATTGATTGGACTAAAAGAGATGAATTTTCTCTTGATAACAAGAATCAACCGATTCTCAAAAGAAGCATATCTTGGTATGAAAGAGAACTTGCAAAGTTACAATCAATCCAAGATCATACCTCAGGATTAAAAAAATTTCCAACTCAAGGAGGTCTCCAGTCAACCAAAGCTTCTTCTCAATCAACCTCTATAACATCTAGTCATACGCAACAAGCAAGAAAGGAGTGGTTTCCAAAATCCACTTCATCAAGAATGTGTCACGAGGTGAAAAATCTAAGGGTCCTAGTCCCAATGAAGGAAGAGAGCATGTATCGGGATTTTCCACTTCAAGTAGAGATTCTTCTACTCACATTGCTGATAGTTCTCAGAAGCTCATTACAAACAATCCTCAGTCATGCCTTGCACAAGATTCCACTTAGGTGCAGGTAGTCCAAATATCGAACGCTTTGGAACCTACAGTTCACGAAGAGATTTCCCAAAATCTCCCAAATGATCAAGAGGTAGATATCGAGGTTATTTCTCCTAAAATTGAGGTCGTGGAAAGGATTCTTGTAGAATCTAATGAGGTCAAGAATAATGAGAATGTTGCTTCGAGCTCCAGGCTTCTGTATGTGGAAGTAGTGAATGATACTCCTTTTTGGGTTGATTGTGAAATCAAGAAAAGGAAGAGAGTTGTCAAGCCAATTGACATTGACTTCAATGCCCTTTTCAAACTTTCAAATGACATCATTCCCAAGAAGCCTAAAGTGCTCTCCCAAATAATGGTGGATGATGATGGAAACAAATTTGCGGATCTTACCATTCCACAAGTTGACAAGGAGCATGATGCCATGACATCTGCTGATTATGAAGTTTCTAGACTTGGACTTGGGAAGTCCACATTGGAAAGTGACATGGCGATGGCTCGAGATTCAATTGATATCGTGCTAAAGAGACTTGAGAAATATAAGTCTCAGAACTCTCACCAAGGATGAAAAGAATCAATTGGTGGAATATGTTCATCATCCGATAAATCCCATATCATCCACTTTCCCGACTGCGATGTAGTGGCTGCCCCGATGGAGTGTTGGTTCGAAAATCATCGGTTGGGTAGATTTATGGATAAACGAGCCAACAGCAGTGGGGCATAGCCCCTCTTTGAGTCAAAGAAAGCGAAACTGGTTTATTGCTATTCTACTAGCGAATCATGCAAGTCTCACAATATTCGCCTTCGGGGGTTTGGGATCTCATCCCAGTAGGGGTGTTTCCGACTATGGAAAGAAAGGAATGAAAGAGAGGATGAAGAAAGATCAGATCCGAAGAAAGAAAAGAAATGAATTCCAAAGCAGAAAGGTCAGAGGGTTTATGTTTTGGGATTGGTAGTAAACAGAGCCAAACCTACTTACATAAATGAACAAAGCAATACTGATGAATAAATGACAATAAAACAGAAGTAGATCCAACAGAATAAACACACAGATCTAACGTAAGAAAGATCTAATGCAAATAACACATGTATTCAGCACAAAGTCTAAATATTGTATTAATATTTCCTTCTGTTACAAAAAGCTCAAAGTCTTTTCTCCTCACTTCTATTTTTCATCTGAAAGATATCCACCACCCAAATACAACAAGTATTTGAGTATTTATAGAAGAAGGAGAAGAAGGAAGGCAAAAAGGAACCAACCACCTATTTACATAAAATATACAAAATATCTCAAAGTCATGTTGACTTTTGACAACTTGATGGATGACATCATCCCATGGTGCAACATGGATGATGTCATCATTTGTGCCAACATACTTTAGACATTTCACAAAAAGAAAGTCGAAGGAGAGAGAGAAGAAGAGAAAGAATTCATTCATCATCGTCATCCTGTGGCCGAAAGGGGGTATCCTGCTTCTGCTGCTGCTAAGGTGACGAGATGTGGAATTGGGCACGGTATTCCATGAACTTGCTAATCATGGGCTCTAGTTGATCCTGGGAAGGATCCTTGTGTCACTCGCTAATCGCCTCGTAAGTCTCCCGCTCGTCTATGAGCTTCTCTGGGAGTTTGGAATATTCTTTCTCTGCTTCTATTAGGAACCCGATGAAGTCCCGACAAGCCAGCATGTTATTGATGGATTCCGCGTCAAAAGTGACCTCTGGCCCCAGCCCTTGTGAAATGATCTCCTCGAAGATCTGAATAGTTTCATCAACTTTCCTTAAGGCAAAGGAAGGAGTAAGCAACCCTGGAGACATGTTGAGAACGATTTGTTCCATTTGGTGCATTGCATCCAGGGCTTCTTCCTTTACCTTATCATTTTTTTCAAGGACAAATTCCAGTTGATCCATCCGGTAATCCAGAGTGGAAAGGACTTTATTGAGGGCCCTGGGATGACCAAAAACACCGAACTTGACCAGATCTTCGACTAAACAGTCGAACATTCTTTGAAAGGTCTCACATTGCAGCCTAGCATGGTCCAACTCTTCTGATATGGGTCCTGCTAACGCCTGGAGTTCTTTGTTCACCTTGTTGATGTTCAAGTACAAATCAGTGAACTTGGCGATCACTTTTTCACTGTCCTTGAGGATTTGGCTCCTCCAAGCGGAAACTGCCATGCCCTGCTTGCCGATCTTTGCATATTCATTAATTTTATCCTGACTCAGAGGCTCAAGAGTCTTGGCGGCAGTTGTGGGAGGTGCACTGCCCATCTTCTGTAAGGCATGGAGTAGATGTTTATTTTGCTCTTTTAGTAGCCTTTTCTCTTCTTTCACTTCTTGAAGCTTCTTGCAGAGGGCGTCACTGCAGATAGGGCCTCTCCCTGAAGGCTTTCAGAAGACGTACCCATTGTGACTTGAGTCACTGTATAATCTGTCGAGGACAGATCCTTTTTATCCTTCAGAGGATTGGGGTACGCAATCTCCATTACCCTCTCTCCCGAAGCACTCTGAGAGAAGCGTGTGATGGGCTTCTGCTTCTTTACCCCTTTTGACGGGATCACGGAGAAGTCCATCGGAGCGATGGGAACTTTTCTTTTCTGCTGACTTAGGTGCTGGGAGATCCAAGCTGGACTTATGGGAGAAGGACCAGAAATAGAGAAGGGGGTAGCTGCAGTAGTAGAAGGGAAAAACGTGGAGACACTTGGAGGCGGCATCGAGAGGGAGGCCGAGGAAGTGCTCACGGGAGGAAGAGATACTGCAGGAGAGGAAGACATAGGAAGGGAAGGGAGCTCAGAGATGAGGGAAGAAATGGAGGGGGACAGGTCCATGAGAGAAGAGAAGATGGATGAAGAAGCAGGAGGGACAGTAGAAGAAGGGGGAGAGGACACAACCAAAGGAACGGTTGCTTTGGCCACCCGAGGAGGGGAAGGAGGGGAAGGGGAAGGAACAAAAGGGACCTTAGTTGTTATAGCGGTGGCAACATCCTGAGTGGATGGGCCTATTGGGACATCTTCCATCTGTTTCTTTCTCTGGGGAAGCCAGAGTTAGAACTTGTTTGGGTGCAGCGGAAGGAGGACTTACAGGAGCTTCCTCTTGGGTGGAGCTGGATTCACCCTCTTTGCCTTTTCCTTTGCCCTTTGGCTGCTGTTTAGCCCGAGGAGGTGCGTTGCCCAACGGAGAGGTTGTGAAATCAACCCCGAGGTAGATGAGTCCGTTCATTCGGCACCAATGCTCTGTTCTACGCAGAGTTTCCTTGACTCTTTCCTCAATTGTTTGAGGTGCTTTGGTTCTATCAATTAACGCAAAAGGCCAATCATCCCCACCTGTGTCAAGATACACTTGATCCACTTCCTCCTCAGTAGTTTGGTAGCCTTTGGGGACGATGGCTACCCCGTACTGGATGATTTCTGCTAAGGCCAAGCGAGAATGATCCTTCCTCCTGAGCTCAACCTCGTGATATATGTCAATGTAGATATCTTCGATCTGAGGGATGTGGATCGGGTCGAGCTTAGCCCTAGGTAGACAATTTCTCGGGTCGAAGGTGGGCCTTGCTAGGAAGTCATGTTTCAGATTCAGCAGCTCCAGTTCTGCAAACATATCTTTTGCCTTGTGGTGAGTGAGACATGTATATCTACCCACTGTGAGGGGGAAAGGAGTTCCACCCTTCTTTCTCTTTAGGCACTTTTCATGATAAGTAACAAGCTACCTCGACAGCTCCAACAAGATCAACTTGGGCCCGGCATACCTCGGCAGTCTAGTCGGTTCCCCCAAGAAATTAACTGCCCTTAGATAGGTAAACATGGGGAATTGAGTGAATAGGGCCCCCCACTTCTCAGTAGCTGCTACTATGCTCTTGGTCGTTCGACCGTGAGTCATATTCGACCTCAACAGGCAGATGATGTAGTAGAAGAATGCATCATTGATCTTTGTGAATTGGGGATGCTATTTTCCAGCTTCAACTCTGGATAGTATTCATAGATTTTGACTTGGGGCCAAACCCCGCATCGCATCAGAGCTGGATAGTCCCTTTCTGAAGTTGCAGCATAGACCACGTAGGAGTTCATGTAGAACCTCCCCGTTGTGTTAAGTTGTTGTAGCTGCTTCGATATTGTGCTGCTTATGATTTCTGCCCATTCAAAGCGTTGATCGGGCACATTTTTGTTCATTGTCTCAAGGTACCGTAGCATCCACTTGTGAAAATAATGGGCGTCAGGAAGCCCGAAAACTCTGCTCAGGAACGTAATTGTGTCGCTGAGTTCCTCTGAAAAGTCACTGCGATGAATGACTTGTGGCCACCGAGTCACTACTTTTTTGTTCTTGAGATAAACTTCATTCATCAGCTGCATGCACTGATCTTCATTGTCGTCCCAGGCCTTGATGCAATCTTGTTGGCTGACGGCCACAAAGTGTCGGTGATGAGGAATGCCGAGCATCATCTCAAAGTGGCGGGCAGTGAGGTTAATTATAACCTCACCCTTCTCACCATGGACACATCTTGTGTCTTTGTTGTAGCATCGGGCTACCACCATCATAAATTCATTGTTTACGGCACTGACTGGGATCCCACCAAAGAAATTACAGTGCGCGCCTATCAACTTGTCCATCCATGGACTTCTTGTGACCCTCTCGGGTTCTCGGCCCAAATTCCTCCATATCAATATGACCCAGCTCTGAGTCTTTGATGTCTAGGTCACATTCTGCTTGGGACTCGGGTATTTTGACCCTCTGATATTTATACTTCATTTCTTCTTCTGTGAGCTTGGCCTTGCCTTTAGATTTGATAGGTTTCTTGCTTGATGTTGACATATGTTCTTCTGAACTTAGTTGCTGATCTGCAACAATAAGAAGTGAAACCCAACGCAAGAAATCCATGTCAGTTGTCTGATTTTCCATTGAAATGTTGACAGAAGAAAGAGTTAGCAATTTAAAGGCCTCAGGCACAGGGCGCATGAATGCTACAGTGCTGCTGTGGCTAAATAGTAAGGCACGCAAAAAAGGGCTGCTGCAGGGGATAAATCAGCGCCAAAGGGTGCATGGCGCATGGACACTGCAGGGTGCATTCTTTGTTGTTGTAAGCACAAGTGCGCCTGCGCAATGTGGATGCGTTTTATAAAGGGCGCATGGATTCTTTATGTTACATGGGAACAGGATGCGCCAAAGGTGCATATAAGGTTTGTGTAACATATGCTTTTTGTGCGCTAAAGGGAACTTGGCGTGGCGCATGGAAGGAATGCATAACATGATGTTGTTGTAATGAGGGACGCGCCTGCGCCGTTTATAGCTTTGCACTTGGCGCATAGGAAAGGATTGTTACATGGAACTTCGTGCGCCAACAACGTGCGTGAATTTATCAATGCAACACACGAGTGTGGTGCGCCAAGCAGGACGCAAGGAAAGCTTTTTGCAACAAGTGAGGGAAGTGCGCCATGAGGGCGCAACTTTTCATTATGCAACAGGTAGGAGAAATGCGCCATTGGCGTGGCTGTCCTTTGTGTTGCAGGATGCGTCTCAGTACGCCAAAGGAGAAGGAAAATATAGTTTCCTTTTAAGGTTTGATTCTCTTTTTGAGGGATTTCATTCTTTCAAACTTCTTCTTGAGGGTCTTTTTAGGTGATAAAGAGGCTTAAAACAAAGAGTTTTAAGCAGTCATTTTAGGACAGAGCTTCCTCTACTAGCAGATCTGAAAAGAGGGGGAAGAACATGGGGGAGATTGGAAAAGACAAAAAGGAAGGTGGGGAGTCCATGCTTTGATAGATTTTCCAATCCAGATCCAGACCAACAAGCAAACAAAGCACCAAAGTGCAAAACATACAAAAGAAATGAGGACCTCTTACCCGGATAAATAGCGAAGAAACGTGCAAACGGGTCCATGACGTGATTGAAAATGACAGGGCAGGTGCGCTGACAGGCTCAGAGAAAATAATAAAAATAATCACGTGATTTGCTCTGGTGACAATGACATTGCAGCGTGCCTATATATAGGCGAGGTAGTAATAAATGTGCCACCAACTTTTTAAGTGGCGCACCAAAAGAGCTATCGACAGAGGAATACATGCGCCCTTTGGCGCACCAAAACGCTTGTCAACATGATAATATGTGCACCTATGGCGCACCGAAAGTGGTGTCGACAGAGGAATATGTGCGCCCTTGGCGCACCAAAAGGGGCGCAACAAAAGATCTGTTGACAGGAAGGCGCATGCGCCTTGCGCATGCAGAAAGACTCAACATAGAGAGGCGCACCAAAACACCTATTGACACAAGAAAATGTGCGCCAAAGGCTTTAAAGGGGGTGCATGAACATTTGATGTTGCATAGTGATTATATGCGCCCGCCCAAAAAGACCAAAAACGGCTAAGTTCGGAAAACTAGATTTCCCGGAAGGGATTTTGCAACGTTCCGAACGCAAGAAATCCCCGACGAGGGATCGGAACAAAATTCGGTAGGGTTATCCGTAAAATTGCCCTTGCCAATTTTACGGGATAACATGGAGAAACTCTCAATTTATCAAAATAAATAAACACATTGGGCCATGTCACTAAAAATTGGCTTTCAAAGATTCTCGTTTTAGGCCAAGAGACGATCAAAACAACCATTAAGCTCCATGAAGATATCAATGCATATCTTGATCCAATTATTTCTTTCAAGGAAACTTTTGTTTCTAACATATCAAATTTGGATGAGATATTGCCTAGTCTACAGGAGATGACAAGTATGGAGTCTTCAACTTTAGCCATTGAAGGAATTCTTGAATTTGAATGTTGAGGGACATGTTTTCTTTGGTGTCTACATCTCAAATCAAGAAAGACACTTCTCGAGGATTCTATGATCCATTATGAGAGTATATGTAATGAAGCCTTCACTTCACTCACCTTGATTCAAGAATTCATATCCGACATCCTCATGAGCTTCAGTAAATGATAAAAATCAAAGGTATTCATTAGAACATGTGGAGGAGCAATTTTCACAATTGTTTAAGGACATGTATACTCCACCATCAATTTATCTTCAGCTTCAATGGAACGTTGCATCAAATTAAAGAGCTTGTTTAAGAATTCTCAATCAAAGATGGTCAATCTAAATGATATGCTAGGTAGGATCTTGGAATTGTAGGTATTTTGTGAGGCTATTCTTTGACCAAATGAACCTCCAGAAGAAGAAAATATGTTTGAAACATTGGGAAGGTTTAGATCCTTTCAATTGGCAAAGGTGGTGGATCCTAATTTCACCGATGGGACAAGGAGATAGTTTTCTTGGTATCTAACGAAGTGGGAGAGTCCATTTCTCATACGTTTGAGATAGGCACCCCATTTCAATGGATAAGGCACTAGTTTTTGTCATATGTTTTAAAAGTGCTATTTTAAAAAGGATGTTATTATTGAACTCACCTTTGGAAAACTATGGATAACTTAAGTGGTTTCTATTTTTAGTTACTTTTAATAAATTTGGTTGAAACGTCAAAGTCACTTAAGTGCCCTATTTAATGATCATGTAAACCCTAACTACTTTGTAACCAAATTTTGGGTTATAAAAGGAAGTCAGGGGCTCATTTGTAAAGGGTGACTTTAAGAGAGGAGAAGAAAATACTTTTGTATGCAAGCTTTACTTCAAAGAAAGAAACTGTGTTCTTTTGAGAAGACATTTTGGAGTTAATGAAATATGAACTTTGTGTCCCATTCATTGTCTCTTATAGCATTTGATGTTCTTATGTTCATTAGATGTTAGTGTTTGAATCTTGCATTCAAATATTGTCTTGATCTTATTGTCAACGCTATTAATATGTTGTTCTAGTTCACAATGAACAAGATTTGATTATCTACTTGCTCATGTGTCTTCCCTTTTACTTATTCTTGTTTAGTTGATTCAAACTCCTCTTTATTTGAGTTAGTGATTCATTGTTCTTCTCCATGCAATATTAAGCTCTACTTTTAACTCTTGCATGTTCCTTCCATTCATTCCTTTCCTTCATTCCATTCCATCTCCCTCATTCAATTTTCTTTCCATTGATGTTCCAAAACACCCCCACATACAATTTTGAATGTACAGGTGTAAATATAGTTTTGGTTTTCAATAAAGGCAACCTCACCTTCATTGAGGAGGGACTTCATTCCCACATTGTTGCATGTCATTTGCATCCATGTAAATCCATATACTAACAAAAAGTGAGGTCAAACCTCTACGCCAACGAAGGTTCCCTTTGTACCCAAGAAACCAAGAAATGTTGTTGTTGTCCCTCAAATGCACAAGTTAGTGGGTTTTCCATTTAGCATTGTGAACATGATGAAGAAGAAAAATATAAATGTTACAATATGGGATGCCCTGACCATTCCATCTCAACGTGAATTGTTATATGAAGCTTTGGCTCAACTTTTGTGCACCGATCCGCCGTCTAAAGGCCGCGCACTTCTGTCAATATCTACCAAGAAGAGGAGAAGAAATTAAGTAAAGTTGTTAAAACCCCACCCTTTTATATGTCTTTGATAATAGGAAAACATCTTGTCCATAACTATATGATTGACTCAGGTGCTAGTACTTCTGTCATGCCTAAGAAGATTACTGATGTCTTAGGTCTTAAGTATAACCCCTTGACAAAAGGAGTCCTGCAACTCGATGGTTCAACTATCACTACCTTAGGAGTCATCGAAGATCCTGAGTTAACCCTCCATGCATGTCCAATTCTAAAAATAACTCAAGATGTGTTAATAATTGATTTGCCCCCTTTTTTTTCCTTATGTTTGTTAAGATATTTTACCGCTAAAGTGGGTGGTTACTTGTCTTCTCATTGGAATTATATGTTACTCAATACAAGGTATGGTACTCGGTTTACCATACAAGTTGAGTCAATATTTTCCTATCATGTAGAGTCATATGTCCCATCCTCTCTCCCAAGCCATTTGTTGAAACCAAGAAAGTCAAGACCGAGTTTCTAAAGAGTAGTCTATTCCTCCTCCTCTACCCGACCTTATGCTAGATGAGTGGGCGAAAAGCACCATAAATTTGACCCATATGCCGAAGAGTTGGAAGCTTATGAAACTGGGTTGGGTACTTACTACATTCTTGAAGAAGATGTGTTGTCGCACACGCTCAAACAAAGTGAAGAGGACCCTAGTCTATGGAATATATACTTTGATGGATCTAGAAGCGTAAACGACGCAGAGCAGGAGTCGTTATCATTTCCCCTATGGATGAGAAATTATTCATTATGCATAGGTTACAATTTAGATGTTCTAAAAATGTGGCGAGAATATGAGGTGATGGTGCATGGTCTGCATTTATTGTTGAAAAGAATAAGATTAAGGCAATCAGAGATATTTGGGGACACAGAATTGGTTATCCACTAGGTTACCAACAAGTTTGCGAGAAAAGAATAAGATTCTCAAATCTTATAGACACAAAGTTTGGGACATCCTTGAGAGCTTTGATGCTCTAAATCTGCAAGTAGTGCCAAGTAAGATGAATAATGAAGCTGAACAAATGACCGTGCTTGGTTTTCCATTCTCTCCTCCGAGGAATTTTTCAAAGGAAACACTCAACACATTAATATGGTGATTATACCATCCATTCCAGATAATAACACCACAGGTGGCAAGTGTTTGAAAGTGACATGCAGATTGTTCGGTTCAATCGAGAATGAAGTCGAAGTTCTCATCAAACATGCAAGTGACTTGCATGACAACTATCATGACCAAGTGATTCAACTGAAGTCAAATAAGCTATCTAAAGGGTTGGTCACCTTAGAGAAAATGTTTATCCTTGATGATGATTTCAAGGGTGAAGAAAATTATATGCGTGCCACGCAAGAAGACTGCTCCCTAGTCACTATTGCGCTTGAAAGGAGTTTTGTTTAGTAAATTTTGCGCAAACGATGAAAAGCAGCCTTCATCTCTCTCTATAAAAATACAGTGATATCTTCTCATGGGAGTATGAATACCTCAAAGGTTTTGATCCAAGTGTTTCTCAACACTCCATTGACCTTGATCCTGGTATCAAGCCCGTCAAACAAAAGTAGCGACTAGTCAATCCAAAGATAGAGCCCCTCATGAGAAAGGAGTTATCCAAACTCATTGAGGTGAAGATTATTTTTCCCATCAAGTACTCTACCTAGGTCGTGAATCTAGTTTTGGTGTGCAATAAAAATGGTGAAATTAGACTCTGTGTTGATTTCAGAGATTTGAACAAGGCATCTCTAAAGGATAATTATCCTTTTCCTGCTATGGATCGATTCTATAGATCATGGTGGCACACAAAAGATTCTCAATGTTGGACGATACTCTAGCTTCAATAAGATCCTGGTCAAAGAAGAGGATCAATTTAAAACAACAATTCATGCAACTAAGTGGGGAACATATGTGTATCAAAAGATGCTCTTCATCTATCAAACACATGTGTGTAACATTTCAATGCATTATGGACATTACCTTCAAAGGTTACATCAATGAGTTCATATTGGTTTACCTTGATGACATCATTATCTTCTCAAAGCAAAGCGTGGATCATATGACACACTTGGAGAAAGTCTTTGAGAGATGCAGAAGGTATGGGGTATCTCTTAACCCTAAGAAGTGTAATTTTGTAGTGGCACAAGGAAAGCTCTTGGGTCATGTGGTTTCAAAGGATGGCATCACAATCGATCCTAAGTGCGTTTCAACCATCCTAGCTCTTTCCCTACCGATGCACAAAAAGGCCTTACAGTCCTTCCTCGGTAAGATCAATTTTGTTAGGCGTTTTATTCCTAACTTTGCAGACTAGTTCGGCCCATCACCCTGATGCTCAAGAAGGACATAAATTTCAGATGGACAGCTAAAGGAAAGGAAAGCTTTAACAAAATCAAGTAAGAGATTGATTGTGCACCAACACTCATCAACCCAAATATTCAAAGGATTTTATCCTTTATGCTTATGGCATTGATGCAAGTGTTATTGTTGTCATAACACAAGAAAATGAAAATGGGCTAGAAAAACCAAGGCTTTCTTGACCCAGATGCAAATCCAAGGATTATGAGTTAAGATATAGTCATATGGAGAAACAATTCTACACCATTATGTGTGTGATCAAGAAGTTCAAAATTATGCTCGCCACAAATCATATTAAGGTGTTAGTCTCCCACTCTTCTGTTGGAGACTTCATCATGAGAGTAGAAATTAGTGAAAAGAGAACACGATGGGTGACCAAAATCATGGAGTATGATGTGACTATCAAAGCCAAAAATCTGGTAAGAGGTAGCACACTTTGCAAGCAACTTTTTGAGGACACACATAATGAATTTGAGACTTCATTGTTTCTTGATGAAGCTCTCTCTGCACATAGCTTGAGCCGAATGAATCACGATCCTCGCGCACAATTGGATGAAGGCCATGATCACATTCCTTTCTAAGGGTGCATACCCTCCTGCTTAAGCAAGGAAAAGAGAAGACATTTGAGGGTATAATCTATCCCTTATGTTTTGATTAATGGACTTATCTTTAAGAAGAATCTTGATGGTGTGCTATTAAGGTGTATAATTGGCACACATTTGAAAAAGTGTTAGCAGAATTTCACAATGGATTCTCGGGTGGACACTTTTCTGCCAAGACTATAACAATGAAGATCATAATGGCAGGTATCTTTTGGCCTACTCTGTATGCGATGCACACAAACGGGTCAAAAAATGCAAGGAATGTGCTTTCTTTGCAGGAAATAAGAGATTGCCAATGCTTCCTCCGACCACCAATCCAAGTGGATCAACCTTTTGTGTAATGGGGTCTCGACTTCATAGGCATTATCAATCCACCTTCAAACACTAGACATAGATGGGTGCTGACAGCTACATAGTACTTCACTAGATGGAAAGAAGTTGTAGCGCTCAAGGAATCAACCGAGTCAATCATCCTTGACTTTCTTGAGGGTATAGTCACAAGGTTTGGCATTCCTTAAACCATTATCTCCGATAATGCAAAAGCCTTCCTTGGCACTAAAATCACTGATTGAGCCCTAAATTTGGGCATCTATCTGAAGACTTCTTCCAACTATTATCCTCAAGGCAATGGTCTAGCATAGTCAACAAATAAGAACCTGATCAAGATCATGAAACGCATATGAACATCAACCAAAGACACCGGCATACAAAGGTCATGCGTGCACTCGGGAAGATAGAATCACGGTTAAAAAGGCAATACAAATTTCTCCTTACAAGCTTGTCTATGACAAGGAATCTACCATTCCTTTGACACTGGAGTTGAACTCATTAACACTTTCCCAGAGCTAGAGTTTGAAGGCACAGATGAGAGAGAAATCGACTGCAGAGCTGGTTAATCTTGAAGAATCAAGGAAATATGCCATGATCAAGCTAGAACAACATCAACAAGCAACAAAGAAATGGTTTGACAGAAAGGCTAGGCCTCAAGCTTTCAAAGTTGGGGACTTGGTCTTGAAATGGGATGCTGATAGAGCTAAACCAGGAGCCATTCAAAGTTTGATGCACTTTGGAGTGGCCCATACATCATTAGTTCATGCAAGGAGGATAACTCTTTCAAGTTAACTCATCTTGATGGAGGCACGCTACAAATCCTAGTAAATGGGATCTATCTCAAACCCTTTCATTAAGTTTGTTACATCATTTTGTATATATTAGAATAGTTTAAATTCCTCCAAGTGCGTTGTGTGCACATTGTTTGTTTGTACATAGTTCTTTCTTCTCATGTGATTTTGCACACACTCTTCTTTTTCTTCTAGGGTGTCATTCTTCTTTCATCAGTTTACATGATTTATAATAGAGTGAAGAAATGATCCTTCAAGTGACTCCAGGGGAAGCTCTTCAAAGCTAAATATTATAATTTCATGATTACACAAAGAGACTCCATGCCCAATGGATGCTCTAGGCTACTTGATCTCCTTCATCTAGCATGTAGATGGCCCCAAAGTCACCAAAATTGTTATCCAAATAATTCTTCTAGTTATTTGGACAACTTACATACATATTTTGGCTCAGATATCTTCATTACAAGTGGCATGCACCTTAGTTGTCTCCTTGGCACATTCACTTGGTCATTTTTTCCTCGCACGCCCTTGCGCTTCCCCTTCTCCCTTCTCCATTTTCCTTTTCCTCTTTGTTCCACTCTTATCTTGCATGCATCTTCTGCGCATTCACCTTCTTCCTAACAGCTATTCATCCTACGTGCACACCTTATACTTGCTTTAATCAGCTAAGTCCCTAGCCCTCTCATACACCTCGCACATTACTTTGTAATAGTTGTGCCTTGATCATATGTTTTTCACTCACCAGTTTTCTCCATTTCCTCCATGTGTGTTGCGATTGCGCAAGCGCCCTTCCTTCTTCCTTCTTCCCACACCTCATTATTCCATGCACATACCTTTGCACCCTCATCCGCACCATTTTTTTGCCATGTCATTCTTTGACATGATTGAGTGTGCCGCACGTAACCATTCAAAGTGTGCTAACAGGTGCCACATCCTCAGTAGTAAATCAATAAGTGACTTCTTGCAAAAATGACAAAACATTTGTACATTTGGCCATCTCCTCGACCAATTAGTGTGTGCCACGTGTCTTACATGCATAGATGACTTTGACAATATTTTGACAACTATATCTTTTGTTGCATAGCTCCGATTGGCGCATGCCTAGTCTCAATCGATAGTTGCTGATGTAGGCTATAATGCTAGATATTCAAATTCAAATCCTTGGTAGATCTGGTAGGTGAGAAATGGGAAAATGTCTTTTTGGGAGTTAATGAGTAGATCTGATTACTCCAACAACCCGATTTGATTTGATCTTCCCTCTTTTCTCTCCAACATGCCAAACAGACTTGGGGAAGTGCATTTGAAAAATTTACAGGTGGATTTGTAGGCATTAAATGATTTCTTGTTAGTGGTTACATTTCAAGTTCATTTTTTCCCTCCTCCTTCTCTTCTTCTTCCATGGATTCATCTATAAATGTAAGATCTGGGCTCATTGTTAATGTTAGACACTTTGGATCCTTACACATTTTTCTAAGGACTTCATATTTCTATATTCTGAGTTGCAGACCTCTATATTTGGCTCGTGTATGTGGATATCGGCCTCTTTCACCATTGTAATAGTTTTGTGCATTTTTGGAAATAATGGAAGCATTGTTTTGTGACTATTCTCTATCCTAAGCGTGTTTGTATTCTTTCTTCTTGCATTTATTTTACATTGCATGCTTGTTGTGTCACTCTACGTCCCTTGTAACTCCATTTTTAGTTGTGTTCCATGAAACTGATCTGGTAAATATGTTTTAGTTTTGCTACACGTGCCTAGCCTTCTTTCATGCCTTTTCCTTTCATTTTCACTTAGAATGGATGGTGTTCATCCCTCTTTTCTGGTGCTATGACATTATTTAGATTAGCTTTACTTTCTGTTATCCTTATATCACTGGTCCCTTGGCATTGCTAGCTTATTTTTCCCTTTCAACATTAGGAGTAGCAGTAGCAATAGAAATAAATAGAGGAACCAACCTTCTCTAGAGATCCATCTCAAGTGTGCAAGGTCCCACAACTTGGAGACGGTTCCATTGTTGTCTCAAATGACTCGGTTCTTCTAGATCCGAGAGACAGGTGTAAGTTTGAAAACCAACAACTAGTTTGACCAATAGCCCATCCTTACAGATGATGTGGCCTAATAATGAACCAAAAGGTGTAACAAACACACATTTATTTAAGTTCAAATATATTTTCAACTCTCTCGGAATGTTCAAACATTAAGTGTAAATTGTCATAATGGTCTTTTACAAACCCATAGATTGTCCAATCGCCTAAGTAGACGTTGAGAAATTTTAGTATAAAGTCCTCAAAAGTTGTCACTAATTAAGATAAATGTAGATTTATCTGCCTAATATGATTAATATTACAACAAGAAAGTAATGACAATTAAGTACAAATATTTAACTCAAGCAAGCTAAGCAATAAAATATGAAACCCTAAGTGCAAAGATAGGGTAAGAAGCCTTATCTCGATTCATAGAGATATGCAAGATGCACGGAGCTGGAAAACTAGAAAATACGAACCAATGACCATTGCAATAAAGCTCATAAAAATTTATATCTTGAAGGATATGATAGACTATTGTTCCTGGAGAGGGATAGGGGCACTCGTGGGCACCCTAAACTTGTTTCTAGGTGCTCGGGTCTTCGTAAATGCTTAGGAAACATCCTCTAAGTGGTCATTAGTTGTTCATTGTTGTTTGTCTTTTGTCATTATGAGGTCACACTAAGATCACCGAGGTCGATTGGAAACCTACAATAAAATATGAACACCAGAAACCCTCAAATAGACATCAAATCCTAAAAATAAAGATGCGGAGAATGAGGGGTCACCTGTCCTCACCGTCACAATGGTGAACTCATGATTGAGCGTTGACCGCATCTTAGATCCAATTTAGTTCTATTTGTGTGTGTGTGCGGAATCATGCCCTAGGTGGCTCTTGTGCGTGTCACACTTGATAGAGAGAAAAGTAGCTAGATGTAAATAAATGTAATAGATGTGTGCATGGAATAGAATGAACTTCCCTCCTATGAAGTGTATGTAGAATAACTAGCCCTTGTGTCCCTTGGATGGTGCTAGATGGATGTAATGAATCTCTTAGATGCTTGATGGATGTAACCTTAGGTGGTGATAGCTAATGCTTAGTGCTTATTCACTTATTATGATCACATAAATTTATATTTATATGATTCCCTTGCTTGAATTTCGTAATTAACCTCAAAAAGGATGACTACCAAAAATATAAGATGCTCAAATGGCTAGAAAGGACCCAAAATATGTGAACAAAGTAAAAGGGGTCGGGGAATCTAGAGGGGATGAGGGCGCCTAGCGTTGGTGTCTTAGCTAGGCATTGGTGTCTAGGATGATAAATGCCAAGTATAAAAAGGCATACCAAGCAATGAAGGGTACAAGACCAAAAGTGGCAACATAAAGTAAAGAAAGGTGGCCAAAGACATGAGTTAATTAGTACTTTTATTATTTAGGAATCATACAAATAATAGTATGCAATCAGGACTAGATAATTACCCAAAGTGCATGATTTTGTGTCTACAGATACAATAATGCGTGAAAACACAATGGATGCATTTTTAGTCTAAACAACAATTTGGTGTAGGCATATGATCCCTATTCAGTTGTAAAGGTTGTTTTTGATCAGTCCTCTTTTGCAAACTTGACCTGTTGATATTTAGAAAACCCATCTCGTGAACGTATAGATTTCCTGTCAAGAAATCCTTCCAAAATTATTTTATGAATGGGGTATGGAATGGAAATATTATGCACACAACATTTAAAACATGATAATTCACATAGATTATAAAGTTCCCATCCTTCTTTATGCTAATCACCACAGGGCTAACCCACTCAGCATTCTTCAATTAGTAATATAACTCCTACGACTAACATATTATTAATATCTTGTTTTACCTTAGCACACAAGTTCGATTCATTTGGTATGGTCTTTTGCAAATAGGTTTAGCCCTTTTTACTAGCTTAATTTGCATAGTTCCCAAGGACGGATGTAAAGCCTTCATTTCATCAGAGCCACGGGAAAATATGTCTTTATATTCACGCAATAATTCAACAATCTTAGCGATTTCTGACTCACCCCAATAATCTCCAATTGTCATTATCTTTTTGTTCTACCGTGCTTCCAATGTTAATCTGAATTGAATTAAAAGGTGCATCGTGTGTTCAATCTCTAAGCTTATTTATGTCTATGACCCCTCTTGTTCCATATGAAACATCTACATGTAAATTATAGTTGTCTTCTTCATCTACTACATGAAGTATCATCTTTTCTTTCCCCTTATATGTACATTTTTTTGGTTGAATAATATATATTCCTTATTGCTTGTAATGTTGTTCTCGGTATCTTTAGAAAAAGTGATGATAATCTCAAAATATTTATTATTTTGAAATGTCGAGAGTATACCTTCTACCATCATGTCATCTCCAAAAATTATATCTTTTATAACTTAGAGGGTGTTATTCAAACATGGTACCAACGATATAAAGAAGAAATTTTGTAGGAATCCCTACATCAATCCTTTCCAGATAATTTTTCTGCCGTGCAACTCACAACCGACATACCATGCACTGGCCCATACACAAAGTGTTTGATAGAACAAATGTGTCCATAAGGTGGTGTTTATCATATCTTCACACACTGATTACATGTATATTTGGACTTATGATTCCACTATAACAAGGATGTCCTCTTCTATTATTACACTTGAATCTATCCTTCATGGAACATTTGGAATTCTCCCATGACAAAAGTGTAGGCTGATGCGTTGTCCACCATCTTGCTATCATACCTTTCAAAAATATGTCAAACAATTAATCCGTGCTTCATTGGTTGTCATATATGTGCTCATTTTGTCATAAATTTTATGAACACCGTCACTCCTACCGAACTAGGTGGAGTTTGAGGATTAGCTACACTAATACGCCGAATACCCTTACAAATTTATGTAGGTGCTTAGATTTCATGGTTACATGATGCATGTTTTATCATACCACATTCTCGTTTGAGTAGTTCATATGATCCATGCGCTAAATTTTCATAGGCCACACTAGTGGTATCTCGACATTGATTGGTTGTGACTCCACTTCAATTATCCCTCATTCATGGGTTCAAAACTTTGATCCATGTAGCTTGGATATTACATATGTGTTCTAAATCTTTGTATTCCTCCACAAGTTCAACATATGGTGTATTCTATTTAGGATCCATTAGGAAAATGACGCATTGGCCATCACTTTCAAAGCTCACATAACATTTCTTGAATCGTAATTCTACATTATTTACATAGTACCAAGGCCTTCCAAGTAGTGTCGATAGTTATCTCGCTCTGCAAGTGCTATAAATTCAAAATTATCATGGAACTGCACTCTATAATACTGATTATGGAATTCTTCAGACTTCGATCGACACTACATGTGTCTTATTAGCCATGAATAAAACATGTGGTGATGGGTGTAATACTGGGTGCCCCATCTTATTAAATGCATCTACTATAATAATATTAACTTCTACCCTCAGTATCAACCAATAAAATTCCTTCCAACTTAATAATCAACTTAGAAGGCTTAGTCAAAGCTCTCATTTTTGAGTTTCAACATCAATATCTTCCTAAAATATTTTACAAAGGTTCATAAACCTTAAGCAGTGGGCTCATGAATCTACCCAAGGCTTTATCAAGAAAGATTTTTTTCCATATAAGCCAACCAAACTCTTGATAGTAAAAGCTTACACCAATTCTTCATTAAGGCCCTTACGACCACTATCTAATATAAAGTCGTTCTTCTCTCTCAACACATTGAGGAAGTCCTCAAGAAATCCAAAAGACAAGACCATCTCATGCGCGAGTTTGGATGCACTTCCAATTCATCACCTAAAATCAAAAGCACAACACACGTAATAAACCCTTTGAATCCTCCCAGAGAGAAACGAGTGGGAGCACATCAAGATTCTCCTTGCACCTCCATTCATACTCCTTTATCTCATACAAGACTTCTCTCGAATGATTCCAACTCCGTGGATAATCCCTCCTTCAAAACAAGCATTTCCTAATTTTAGGGGTGATCTACTTTATTTGTGGCATGCCACTATAAGACATTCTCACAGTGATTGTAAGGACCTTAGGAAGGAAACCCTTGATTTATTCCTTCTCTCTTCTTTTGATTAATCTTCCATTATACAAGAGCGTTATGAGAAATATCAATATTTATAGAAATCCCATTCCAATCGTCAAAACAAGCATCATAAAATCCCCATGAACAATGTCATGGGCACCATAGAGCCTTCATATGATCAAAGCCTCTTGGAATCTCAATATATCAGTGCAAATAAGGTAAACTATAGGCATCAACCTTCCCATAAATCTCTCGTTATCAATCCAAAAATCTTCTAACAACCCACCATTTCTTGATACTTCCCAAGACCCACCAACGATGGAGTCTTCTCCTGCAATCAAGTCTTCACCGTGGTATCACAAGAAGTACCAAGTAAAGATATTATCCCACCTTATTTTAACAAGATAGCTTTAACTAAACCATCATTACATCTGATGCATCTTCCATTTTGCCACCACCATGGTATCACTATGGAAGTTATTCCAAGCCTAGTTGGAACTTTTTAGATGAGCTAAATTCCCTTGCATGTATTAATAAAAAATCTACCAAGCTAGAATGGACGAAAGACTATCAACAAACATTTGACAATATGAAGCACTCTTTGTCCTCATTACCAACATTATAGCCTCCTTCATTAGATCGACCTCTGCTTATATATACCTCTTCTAATTCGGTGTCTATTGGGAAATGCTAGCACATGAAGACAAAAAGGGAAAGCAATATGCCATTTTTATATTATTCAAGCCTTACTAGATTATGAAATGTGATATACATCCATTGAACAAGCCTTCTTGGCCATATACTATGTAACAACGAAGTTATGCCAATACATGTTGTATAAAACCATGTACATCATTATCCATATAGATCCCTTATGGCATTTCTTCTCACATGTTGTCCTCCCCATGGATTGCGTTGGGAAGTGGATGGCCATCCTTATGGAATTTTACGTTTGTATCATCACACAATGGGTGGTAAAAGGAAAATTCATAGCAAACCAATTTATTTCCGCCCCTATGTCTATTTCGCAACCTATTCATGATGCATTACCTGATGAGGACATCCTCCTCATTGAAGGAATATACATCGCTATTTTCATAAAATACTACTACTATAGCTTTACGACCGGTATTGAAGTGCAGTCCTCCAATGCTAGTGTCAAAGTACTTCCCCACCTAAAACAAACCCAACGGCCATGATCATAGAGAAGTAGGTCACCATTGATCTCCACGAGGATACATGGATGCTACACTTCGACGGGGAAACATTCCTATAGGGATCTTGGGAGGGTTGTGTTCTCACAAATCCCTTTATCTATGACTTCCCTCTCTCCTATCAACTTGAATTTAAGATCACTAACAACATGGCGGAATATATGGCTCTTATCTTAGGTATACAAAATGCTTGAGCTAAGGCCATATATTATCTTCATGCCATGGGGAATTCTCAGCTAGTGTGTTGACAAGTTAGTGACACATATCAACATCGAAGTGAAAACCTCAAGACTTATCATGACTTAGTTCAAGAATTAATGCCACAATTCACTTCATTCACCATTGAATCAATCCTACGTGAATAAAATGCCTTAGCCGATTCTCTCGCCACGTCTTCCACTTATTTTTAGTCACATTTTGATGGGTATGATCTTATAATAATCCGTTAAACCCTAACTACTTTAACTCCTCCAAACATTAAGGATATCTGTCGGGTTGAGCCTCACAACCTTGCACAAGAACCTTGGTATGTTGACATCTCACAATTTATAGAATACTGCACCTACCTAGAAGGTACCGAACCTCAAACGCAACTAAACATGAAAAAGGTTCTCAAATACGTAATTAAAGATGGCATCTTAGATTATCACAACTTTTAAGGTACCCTAATTTGATGCGTTAAAAATATGAAGCCCCCTTGTCTTAGAGGAAGCATGTAAAGGCAATTGCGGGCCATTGTATCAGAATGTCATACTACTACATACACATGTCTATGTATGGGTTACTACTATCCTACAATAGAATATGGAACACATGATTTCATCAAGAAGTGTCAACCTTGTCAATTTCATAATGATTTGATTCATTCTCCTCTAGCTGAGTGTAATCTATCATAACCCCCAACCCTTCAAGAGTACATGGGGATTAGATTATATTGATAAATTTCCTCTGTCTCAAAATGGTCATGTCTTCATCATTATATCCACAAAATACTTTACTAAGTGGTTTAAAGCCATGCCTCTCACCAATATGTCCAACCTTACTACATACAAATTCATCCTTAACCAAATCATTTGCTATTTTGGAATTCCTCATATCATTATATCTGACAATGATGGGAGCTTCAAATACAAATAAATGAAGTAGATCTGCACTAAGTTTAAAATTAAACATCGATTCTCAATACCATATCATCCATAATGAAATGGAGAATCTGAGTCCACGAACAAATTTTTCATCAAGATTTTACAAAATATGGTTCGAGAATCATACACAAATTGGCAAAAAAAAATATATCATACATTATGGGCATACCGCACTAGTGTTCGTATGGCCACTAGAGCAACCCCATTTTTGCGTACTTATGGAGCTGAGGCAGTTCTTCCACTTGAGATAGAACTCCCTTTGCTTTGCATTTCTCTTCACGGTATCATTCCAGATGAGATACTCTATGAGGCACACCTCCATGACCTCGACCTATTATAAGAAAAAAGTGATCGAGCATATACTTAAAATCGAAACATAAACAACGCCTTGCCAAAAGCATAAAAAACTTGTTTGTCTGCATAATTTTGACATGGGTGACCTTATCCTTAAACTTGATTATACACATGATAAAGAAGGAAAATACACTTAGAAATGGTGGGGTCCTTACCTCATCAAAGATATCATAGGTCCTAACACATATCGTCTTCAAAGCAATGAAGGTCATATCTTCAAAGAATCGATTTAATGCTCAATTCCTCAAAAGGTTTCACACATGAAGAAGCTTGGGAGTTTTAGTTCTTAGCTACCATCTTTCGCCCTTCTTCTCAAATTCACTACTTCATCAACCTTATCTTTCACACCGCTAACAACATTATCAACATTTTAACTCTGTACACCCTAGTCTTTCCCATTGAATCTTCGTGGTATTATGCACATCCTCTCTTAGGCTCATGACCTTGCTTGGATTTATGTTTCAACCTTATTCTTATAACATCTACCTCATGGTTTTTTTTTAACTTTTCATCTTTTTTATCCGTCCTTTAGGATAATCATCCATCTTCTCTTTATGTACACCTTTGGTTTTATGACCGCTTCTCTTTGTAGCTTATACCATATGGTTTTTTGTGCTTTTTAGGATTGTTACACTCTTCTTGGTTATTACATCACATCACCATACAATATATACATTATCTATGATCTCTATGACACCATACCATCACACAAAACCTCATCATAATATCACGACATCCGACTTATGGGCCCCTAGCTAGGTGATTTATATATTATTTTACTGATGATCCTCTAGTGTTTCCTTTCAATTTTAATTATCCAGGGTTCTTGTAACATTACGCCCACATGTGGTAGGATGAGTGAAATTATTAGGTATGAATTAGTGGGTATATTTCATTTCAACTAGTACTTTCAGCATTCCTTTATGTACTTAATTTCAGTATAAGTGTTACTTAATTGTCTTTTTCTCGTTGACCACCCCATGTTTCGTTATTGTGACGTACGGTAATCAACAACCGGGGCATATGTATACACCTAATATTTCACTTTTCATCTTTCATACATGTTACTAAGCAATTTCCTTTGTGTAGATAAGGGTAATTGATGCATCTATTTCTAGAGAGGGTGCCTTAAGGGGCTTGCTAAGAATGGGACATGGTTATTCATGTAACCATTATGGGTTAAATATAGTACATAACGAGTATTGTTATTTGGTCCTAGCCTTATTTTTCCTTGCACTAGTCATCATTGTCCCTTTTAGGTCTCATACACATTACATTCATGACACTTTTTTTGCATACCATCATTTTAGAACCTTGTTCATCCACCTATTTGATCCTAATTTACCTTACATTGCATTTTATCATCCATGACCGACACAATCACTTGTAGGTGATTGTGTAAACATTTAAATTTTTCTTGGATGACACAATCACCCATGAGAAATTGTGTCCGTATACACACACAAAATTACATTTTACATTCATAAGAAAAGGAATCCGAATAATTTGGAATGTCATTAGCTCTGCTCTTTTGCACCATCTTTGCATCTTCTCACCTAGCTCTTGGTTCATCTTGCATCTTTCTTGGATTGGATTGGATACTCTTCTTCTTGGATGGTTTTTTACACTATTAGGTCACCTATAGTGAGTATAGGATAGGAACAATGTTCCCCTTCTCCACCTAATAACGACTCTCTCTTGGCGTGCTACTTCTCTAGAGAGATAGATGCATCAATGACCACCCTACAGTACAAGGTGAGTGATCTAACCATTTCTTGTCATTTTGCATAGATAATTTTGTTTCCTTATTCATTGTGCTATGTTAGCTTAGTATTATACATTCTTGGATGCTAGTTAACATAATACTCTTACCCATATCAGCCCTTTAGTTATCATCGCTTTCATTTATTGTTGATCTATACTTCTCCACACCCAACTATTGATATATCAATAGGGTTCCTTCCTCTATCTTGACCACGAGCCTTAGAAACCCTAGGTTGACCTAGTATAGGGATTATTTCCCTCTAGATATGTGACCCTAGCACTCACTTTGTAGCCCCTTTAAGTCTACCCTTGTATGTTGGTACATGTTTGTTTCTTACTCATTTCCTTGATACCCTTGTAGAATGGATGATTTAGGAGTGCATGATATTGAGACACATTCGTGGCCCGCATACACTTCTTCATCAAATTTTTAATTCTCTATAAACACAATCTCTTTGATTACTTATTCTTCTTATTAGTTTGTCCTCTTCTTCATTTGATTTTTCCTCCTTTCTTGTTTTCTTATCATTTCTCTCAACTAAATTATTTGTCTTCTCTTCATAAGTAACCCTATATGCAACTTATCCTTGATTCTCATCATTATTCCAACTCCCTAGTTTTCTCCTTTACTCACTATTTCCATTAATATATCTATTTACTCCATTTTCTTTCTAATCTCCTTTATCTCTTGTTGAATCCATGAGCCTCTCTTTTTTCATCCTCCTTCATATTTTATTCTTTCTTCTTTCTCTCTCTTTATTCTTGCTCTTTATTCTATGAGATAATAATGTGACCAATCCCTTCACTATTTCTACTTTTCTCTCTCCATATTTTTAGAAAGTATTTTTAACCTTTCTTAAGTCTCACCTAGGTTCTTTTTCACACCTAGTCTCTTGACATTCTTTCTTTCCCATCTTTATCTTTATCTCTTATTCATAGGGATTATTTCCACATTTATTACCTTTTCTCTTTTATTTTTTTCTTATGTATTCTTTGCACTGTCAAATCTTGATTCATACACTTATACAACTCATTGTTAGAGTAAACAACATTCAAATTTGAAGATCAAACTGCTCTGCTACCAATTGATGCAGAGGTGGAAAATATCTTACCTATTCATCACCTTTGGTTGATGTTTCCAATATTCTCACAACACATTTTTACCTCTCTCTTATGTCACATCCTATCCATTCAAATTATAAAGTCGGATTAGAAAACATTCAATTTTCTTCTAAACAATTAGCACTTTCATTAATCAATTCCTTTCATAATACTTAGAGATTATCCTTGAATTTCTCTCACTATCTTTTAATATTTTTCTTTAATGAAAAACACCAATACTCCCCACTTACACCCTTAATACTGTATTAACTCTATATTCTCAAATGGCATTTAACTATCCCTCTCATCCAATGATCTACTTGACTATTTACTAGGCTCATCTATCTCTTCTTTGTATTCTCACTCACCTCCAAGAATAGACATTAGTTTTATCACCTTAACTATATCTAGGTCTTTGTTATACATGTGCCTATTTTATTGTAGACCATGTAACCAAATTACCTTATAGAAAATAAGTGTTGAAAGAAGTCTTACTTGATCAGTAACTAACTTTGTCTATTTTCACCTTCTAGTCTTCATTGATTATCCTCCATGTCTTTAACTCTTATCTTGTAATTGAATTAAAAATTCCTCCATTAATTTTCAAGGATCAAAGGTAATTTATTTTATTAAAATAGAGAAAATATTGATTACTTTTCCCAAGACCATGTATTGGGTATGTCACATTAAGTCTCCATTATTTCCTTTCTGAATGATTCTAGAGAGATCAACCCCGTCTTCATTGAGTGAACTTCCTATAAAGTATTTTTTATCTTTACTTCACTTGAAACTCATACACTCATGGCATTCACACCCTACAATAACAACAAATTAATGACACATGCAAGCCTTTCTCTTATCCTAGTACTTTGTTTTATTGCTCTTCCTAGGATTTATCATATATAAACTATTTGCGGTCTTAAAACTACTTATTACTTCTCTATCTACTCAATCCACCATCAACTAAGTTGATAATATGTTCATATACCTCTTTTAATATTAAACATTCAAATAAATAGTAAATAAGGATCCTTTTCCCCTAAAAATGTATGTACAATATTCTAGCCGTATTAACCTGTTATTTCTTGATAAAATCTTAAAATCTTAGTTTCTTGAAGAGCCAATCCACTTTATGAGTACCTTTTATGCTCTTTCAACCATCAAGTAAAATATTCAAATGGCTCCTTAATACAAACAATATAGAAATGAAAAATTCTCCTCAATTAGGTCTCCTTTGAACTCAAAATTAGATCATCGGAAGTTTCTCGATCAGAAAACATCAAAACATTCCAAACCAATAAAATATCTCAAAACACCATACTCATATGATATGTATCAAGTTTCAATATTTTTCATCCATGAAATCACAAGCTACATCCATTTTAGTGTTTTAACCCTAAACTAAGGTTTCTCACTCATGGGAGGAAGGTTCTTACATATTTTGAACAAAACATTGTTTCAAAGCCTAAATATTACCTTCTTAGCTTTTTACTAACATCCTTCACATTTCAGATTTAGACTACAACCCTTGAAATAGTACAATTCATTCATAACAATAAGTTTTGCTTACTTAAATTTAGAAAACCTTGTTTCTTTTACACAGTCCACAAGGTTTTGCACCCTAGTTAAATATTTTATCACCTTGTACCCTTGAATACTATTTCTTACTTGTCTCATGTGTGAGTGAAATGTCTATCCCTACCTTCTATTCCATTGTTTCCTTCTTATTTTACAATCTTTTTCAAGAATGCTTCAACTAACCATACATGCTTTGCCTCAAAACTAAGAAAATTCTTCTTCACATAATTTTAATATTAATTGGGGCTTATTACACCCTTGAAATATCATCTCCACATTTCAAACACCTGCATAGTTTTTCATTAATTGCAATAACACCCATCACGTGTCTTAACACAATAAAGTGTGTCATAATAAAATCATTCAATACAAGAACCTAACTAGTACATCATGATCAATATTAAGAACTCTTTTGAGATTTAAATCCATTCTAGTACATCATCTAAAACTCATTAAATACAAATAAACATGGAGATAACATCAAATATTCACTTTTATTCATTTATACAAGGAGCCTCTCACTTTACATACAAGAATCTTGTTTCATTACAATGTTATTTGCTTAGTATAACTTGTTTCCTACCTTATTGAGGCTCTCACTACTGATTAGAAACCTCCAATCCTTCTACTAACTTCCATCTTCCCATCCATCACTTAATATCTCACTTTCATGACCTAAAAGGTGAGAGAGATAACTAATTTTCAAACCTAACCATGGTGGAGACTAACTACAACATGGTGACCCTTGCTTAATGAGTGAAAACACCTTAGATACATTAAATGAGGTCCTTTATGACCTTTTACATCCTTTTATGAATTTACATATAACATTACACCTTTTAAGCCCAAACTACAAATTCAAATATTCAAATGCTCATTTTGGAGGGAAACTCCAAGATGACCACTAAACACACATGGAGGGACTCAATAAGATTGAGAAGGATACAAAAACACTAGAAAAGACTCCCTAGACTTATTCCAAGCCAAAACTAACTGAAAACCAAAACTTTGTTATGTACAAGCTTTGATGCTCCTACATCAAACTATAGTCGATGACATTAACTATGGTCGATGTTTTTGAATCTAGGTAATAAAAATCATGGGTTCTAATGGGAAGGCTTTGTAAACACTAAAAAATATATAAAACTACTATCACATCATTCTTTTGTTAGGATTATATGTACATGAGTTTTGAACAATAAAATAGGTCTTAATGACGTCATTCCTTCATTGATTTTCTCTTTTTTGCTTGATTGGAGTCAAAACATAGTTTTTTCCTACTTTGATTAGAATTTTAGCCTTTATACAAATATCTCTAACATCGTGTTTTCATTTCTTACTATTATTTGAGCTTAGGTCACCCATACGTGTGGTCCCGGTCCTATTATGCGCCTTGACCCCCTTTTGTTTTTTGATTCTTTCACCCCATATGGGCCCATCTTTCATTGTTTTATCTTTCATTTTATATCTTTTGGGTCATCCTTTCCCACCACTAAGGTCCTGGTTTCAAAGTAAGAACTCATATATATACACTTCTAATATAAGAATTTACTATCTAGAAATCACCTATTTATCTATCACATATTGAGTTAAAAAGGTAAGGAACACTTTTGCATATTATATACACAACATAGGAAGGCATATATCTGGTTTTTCTCATCTGCACATAAAGGTTTGATTGTGATGAAGTATTCTATCCTTCTATTGATGTGGAAACATAAGGGAAAAGTTAAGACAATGGATAGTTGCATACACATTTGCACAAAGCACTAAAAGAACTACTTGGAGTCTGAAATGTAGTGCATTACTAAGTGACATTACAAAGGGGTGACCACTGAGGTCATTCTAACTCAAGCATTTGTATTTGTTTTATCTAATGTATTCTTGAGTGTGTTGTAGGATAGATAGGATTTTTTGTAGGTCCAAGTGTGAATATCGGGTTTGGTGTGACACTAAGATTTTAAAAGTTGACAAATAATGACATAGAGTGACACTAAATTTCCCATAACCACATTTTCTATAGGGTCAAAACCATATAATAAGGTCAAGTTGTGTTGTATGTTCATGCCCCATTGGTATGGTCTTGACCAAGAAGGCACAAAGGTACAAAACTTGATTTTCACAGCTTTCTAGGGTTTGTTCCAATTCCATATCTCATCCCAACACATCCAGATTGTCATCCGAACTGGTTAAGTGATTCTTTATATCCTATTTACACTTGTGATTGCTTGTATATTTTATTTAGAATGATTTATACATTATATATGCCTTATATCTTATCTAAAGTATAATTCAAAATGCATTTGTAACATTAGTTCCTATATTATCAACTCAAAATAACATAATTAGTTTTAATTAGGGTTGATACATTTTTGTGAACCCGACTTATTTAAGCCTTCACCTAATCTAACATCTTGCTAATTGTCTCTATGTTAGGCCCGCTAATTCCAAAATATTAGAGTTTCCTTAGGGTGCACGAGTGGTTGGTTTGTGTGCATTTATTAGTTGTGAGTGATTATGGATTATTTTTTTTCCTTACATAATCATAGTGGTTATTATACCTCTAATTAGCTTCATACTACGTATGAGGATGCAAGTAATGTTACTCCATATTCATACTCTCCTCAAAATGACATAGTATTTAATTTTGATATTGATCCAAATTCTATGGTATTTACTGAGACCACCCTCCCACTTTGGCCCTACCCCTATTGTGTTTGTTGCCTTAAAACACTTCGATATGAAGAATAGTCCTACATGTCTACCATTTCTTTTTTAATTCTCATCATGATGTCAATTATAGCCTTACAGGTCATGTATATGATTAGAGTAGTGATCATGAATAAACACAATTTTCTACACTAGTAGATGATAATTCCATATAATCCTTTGATTCTATTGATGATTAAAGTGTCTCTAGCTTACATACAAATGATATTCCTTCCATTTATACATTGATTGATAATGGTCCTTATACTTCCATTAATGAGCTAGAATCAATTCATAGTGATAACCATCATGATGACATACATAGTGTAAATGAATTAAATGAACATGTTTGTGTTTCTCCTACTCCTCTTGATTGAAGACCTAGTAAGCCCACTTTTAACATGTCCAACCCTCTTGATTATTCTTGTATTTCACCTAAATTCCAAATAATTGATATTGCTTTTACTAATACTTCTAGATTCAATAATGATATAAGTTATTCTCTTCCTCTTGTACCTGTTATGCTTGATACACATTGTGTTTCTACTCTTCCTCTTGAAAGAAAAAGTAATGATTTTGTTATTACTCCTTCCATTTCTGTTATAAATGAAAGTGTGCATAATGATAATATTAGCAAAAATCTACATGTTACTTATTCTTTAGTTACATCTAATACACATGTTATTAATACATATCCTAGTGTGAATACTTTTCTTGTTGATAATGGTAATATCCCTTTAGAACATCATCTTGAGATTAAGCCCTTAAAGCCTCAATTTTTACCCAATTTAGTTCCATATGAAACCTTTTCTGCCATGGCTTTTATACCCACTAGTGTTCCCATGGATACTCTTAATGGAAAATTCCAACCTTTGAATGAGCCTCTAAATGAAAATAGCATACCTTCTCAAGAGACATTTTCTCTTATACATGTGGTTGATGAGTTACAATGCAATGTTCATACTTTGACTCTAGAAATTAAAACCTATTATTCTAGAATTGATGCTAATACAATCTACATGGTAATCCCATTCCATGGAAAATATTTCAAGCTCATTTCTTTATGAATTTTTCTTGCATGAATTCCAATTGTTTGATAGCATTTCAGATCCATATAAACATCTTATACATTATAGGTCACTTGTGGCTTCACATAAGAATAATAAAATCCTTCTCAAATCCTTCTCCCATAGTTTTACAGGTGATGCTCTCTATTGGGTTACCCATCTTCCTAGTGGTTCTTTAAGTGATTTTGTTGACCTTGAAGATGCTTTTCAAGCACATTTTAGTTGTAATAGAGGCCCTAGGGTTACATATGAGAGTCTATATTCTTTACATCAAGGTGAGACCGAGCCTATATCTGATTATATTTTCCACTTCAAAGTGAACATGTACCTCCTTGTATATCATCCAAGTGATTTAGAAATGTAATTTATATTATGTAGAGGTGTCATACGGCCATTCATGAAATAATTAATTTATGATACATGTGATTCATTTAATGAGTTTTGCTTGTGTGTTCTTAACTTTGAGCTAGACATATTTCAGCCATTAAAACTTAAATTATTAGATACAAATATTGTCACCCCTCTTGTTAAAAATGATTAAGATAAACCACTAAAACATGTACCTAATAATCATACAGTCAAAATATTGCATTGTGGTAACACTTTTCAGCCTCCTAATCCTAAACCAAAGGTTCAAGGTTGTCACCCCCTTCATAAAGGAACCCCATTTATTTTAACAAAGCTATTGATTGACCTCATGAATTTTGTTAACACTAATAAACAAGAGCTTAATCTAGTTACTACCCAATGATCATTAGCTTGAGCATGAAAATGTTCATGCCTTTTGTAACTTCCATTGATTCATGGACACCATGACAATGATTTTTATGCATTACATCAAAAACTTAAGTTATTATAAGATAAAGGAATTATATATTTTGAGACACGACACTCAAACAAATATACTTCACATCCTCCATGGAATAATCCTTTGACAAGTGTTACATTTGATGAATATCATCTTACTTTCGCATCTAGAATCAAGTTTCCCATAGTGAAGTTTTTCCTACACAGGGCAATCCAAACCCATATACAAATGTATCAATAAGGACCAAGGATTGCCCCAAAATTTACACGTGTAACTTCAACAAATCCTTCGAGATAGATCCATTATGCACCCCATTAAGCTAAATATTCACATTTAAATGTTGTAGTGCATTCTCGCACCTTATGCGACTACTCCACATTTAGACCATATATATTTTTCAATAGATGTTTAACTCATTACTTTCTAGTCCATGCTTTTCATGACCGCTACCCTTTCACCTAAGTTTCTTATGGGCATATTTGAGGATCACCCTTCCTTCTTTCTTAAGAATAGGTTTCCTCATCCTATATGCTCACGAGGACTTATATAAGTATTATGCGTAGCCCATGCAACATGTCCTCTCATGACTATATAAAGATCAATATTATGACACAATCAAACACTTAGTCACATACATTCAATCCACTCCTATCACAATCACATCTCTATTCTACACTACATCATATATCTTTCCATAATCATCAAATTTCACTACATACCATACATCATTCAAAACCTATGTAACACATACATCACATCATGTCAAAACATACATGCATCCAATGTTTGCATAAATTTCATCTACATTCATCTATCTATATTACAAATTTATATGTCACAATGATGATGACACAAGTTATGCACAATCCAACATCAATATATATATATATATATTTTAATACAACAATGATACATAAACTATGCAGAGGGTATAACCTTTCATTAAAACACTACTCCTCCTCATTACTCTCCACGTATCCAGGGGTTTTGAGCTTAATTCCCCTCTTATACCTCCCGATCCCTAGATCGTGATCGTGCCCATAATGTGATAATCACTCACAAAATGTCTTGTTATTTGTTAAAACTTAGGCATATTGGGCCTAGGAATCAACTAGTCTCATAATTAGATCATGTGTCACATAACTCCCAAGATATTCCTCTAGCTACCTAGAAAGCTTAGTGTGGAGATCATCTTGCTCACTCGAAAACTACGCATGTGGCACCAAAACCGCAATGGACCAAAGAGATAGGCATGTTTGTTGATAATATCATCTACTCGCTCCAAAGTAGCCCACCACTCACTATATCCCCTAGAATGGTTTGAAGTAATGTATGTACTAATACATCAACAATGGTAGTCTAATATGTATCACCTGAAAATTTCAAAATATATACATTAGCATCAATCACTTCATTACAATCGTAACTACAAATAATGAATTTAAACAACAATTAATTTGTGCAACCGCGAAGCTATTACATCCTATCCAAGAACCTCTCCCGCACTTGCACCACCTATAGGTGGAGGAACATGTGTGCCACCTACATTTTCGGTTGTCATACCCCATCTAGGCCATCAACCACTATATGTAATAAATGAACCCACCACATTATATAGGTTGTTGTATACCCCTAATCATCTCTATCAATAATATCACATCAATATATACCTCTTATGTGGGTGGATGGAATAGCTCACTTGGAGTTGGCCTAGGACAAGGCCCCACTCTACGTGATACATGTGTTGACTATCTCCATGGATAGGGTCTTAGGGGAACCTCTTGCATAATACCAAACTATAGAGTCACCCTCTCATATTGAAAAAGTTCTCCTACTTGGAAACTTAGTCCTCTAACCATATGATCTGGTGTATCTATCATATCTCCAAATATAATGGTGTATTTACCATGTCCTATATGATATTAAAAACCACCACCATCCATAGCTAAAAATGATGCTAGCAATACAACAATATACTTTGGCTTTTATGGAATAGGAAATGTCACGATCACACTAAGCCTAATAGAGGAATCTTATGTACCACCCCATCTTAATAAATATGTGTGTGTGCCTATTACATATGAAATGTTGTATCTTACATAAATACCTGTACTCTCTCTCCAACAATAGGTAAAGTTAATATATGGTATAATCCTCTAGATTCACTATCATCTCCCTTGTTGGAAGCCAACATTCCTCCACTCACAGTACTATAAATAAAATGCATGTTTCAGGGAAGCTCGCATAATCTTAAAACATGATGTATCCCGAATTTATCCAACAAATTCCAATCTGCATCATTTAAGCCCAACGCAAATAATGTATCCATGGGTCACTTGTTGCCAAAATCTCATGTGTGTACATCTTGCGCATACACAAACACACACAACCAACATGTTATTATCTTCAAATGGCTAAAACACATCATCTCTGCTTCAAATTTAGACCAAACATATTTTACATCCCATAACTTTGTAAACTATTCCTTTGGGTCAAAAATGTATGGCATAGGTCAAAAATTTATGATGTAGGTCGGGACCATATAATTCCATATGGTTTTACCCATAGTGCTAAACCGCACCAATTGATTCATTTTTACTTTTTTACATAAAAATGACAAGATTAAAACAAAAATAAAACAATGTGAAAAAACATAGCATTAATGACACTCACCAGTCCTCTATTATTTAGATTTGAATGGCCTCTACTACATGCTAAAACTGTGATCAAATCACCTCCCCGAATTGTGACATTGTCACACTCTCGCAGCTCTTGTTTACACTTCTCCACAATTACAAATGAAAGTTATATTTCACTTTTCACATTTACTATATATAGTAAAACCAATGGTGGCATTTTACCCACTTACATATTGCCTATGGTACTTATTTACTAATCCCTTTGTGATGGTATGACCCATATCTTGGGGCCCATTACTCTATTTTTCATGTCATTTACAACATTGTAATCATCTTTCTCTTCTCATCCATGTTAATACATCATTACTCAATCTTACATTCATTTTGCATTTGTGCACTCAATTCTTATCAATCAATCTATCTTTCTCTCTCTTTGGCACATTTCCCAGCTACTACCTATCATTGATATCTCACTCACTATGGAAACCACCATTACATACCTCTCGGTCATTATCATTTGCACCACTATCCCCGTGGGATTTCTCATGACCTTTTACTTTTATCTCAAGTAATTTTGTCTTGTACTCTCCCTTTCGGAAAAAGGAGAGAAACTATATAGGGTTGATTATGCAAATTCACCTTCTTTTTTCTCTATTATACACAAATCACTAAGCAAGCACAATAGGCTAGCTATGCAAGGCTTTCCTCCTCTACACGACCTCATATGTAAATTAGTCAAGCTGGTTATGCAAGGCCAACTTCTCTCATCCAATGTAAAATAATCCCAAACACCCAAGTGGTCACTAGCGAGTTACCAAAAATAAGTGAAGTACCAAAGACTCGTGTATTTAATGTGAATATAGGGGTAAAATATAAATATCCAAATACAAAAACAAAAACCAATATTACAAATTATATTAGCACCCTTGTATAAAACATGGTGGAGGCAATGAGACATCATTTCCCTTTCACCTTATAAAGGTTTTCAACGATTTTTAAGACCTAGATCCGTCTCAATGGTATGGTCCCATTACTGGGAAGCATTATTAGGGGCAAGCTAGAGGGCCTATGACACTCTTCCCTTGGTGTTGGGAACACACAAGTCCCATATTATTATGAAATCAAGCACTCTATTGGGGATTTTATCACCCCCAACTCTACAAACATGCCAAGCTTGAATCTCCATAGTTACAAAATGTCTATCTCAGAATCGCAATATCCTCCTTGGGCAGCTATGGCACACTTCTCCCTAATCTCCACATGGGTCAACCAATGACCCACATTTTTTACCGTGATAGATTATATTCTCTTAGCACACTTATATGTTTCTTTCTTCAACACTCTCACATGTACGATCCTTATTTCCTTTACACTAGTAAATTTCATTCACTAAAGATAATGGGGGAAAATGTAGACACTAAAAAATTGCACAAAACCACTATTACATCATGCTTTTGTTAGGATTATATGTACATGAGTTTTGAACAATGAAATAAGGTCTTAGTGGTATCATTCCATCATTGATTTAATCTTTATTGCTTGATTGGACTTATATTATTGTTATTTTCCTTCTTTGATTGGAATTTGAGCCTTTATACAAAGATCTATGACACCTTGTTTTAATTTCTTGTTGTTATTCGAGCTTGGTTCAAGAATGTACAATAGGTCGATCATACACATGATCTTGAACTTATTATACAATCTTGGCCCTCTTTGTTTTTGATTCTTTCACCCATATGGGCCCATTTATCATTCTTTTATCTTTCATTTTATATATTTTGGGTCAACCTTTCCTGCCACTAAGGTCCCAATTTCAATGTAAGAACTCATATATACAAGTCTAATATAATAATTTACTATCTATAAATTACATATCTATCTATCACATACTGAGTTGAAAAGGTAAGGAACACTTCAGTACATTACATGTAAAACATAGGAGGGCATAGATCTGGTTTTTCTCATTTTCACACAAGGGTTTGATTGGGATGAAGTAGTCTAGCCCACTATCGGTGTGGAAACACAAGGGAAAATATAGGACAAGAGATTGAAATAAATAACTATGAGAACTACATGCGATCAAAATATATTATAACACTTAGTGATATTACAAAGGGGTGACTCAGTAGAGGTCGAGTCTTACACAAAAATTTGTATTTTTATCTAATGTTTACTTGAGTGTGTTGCAGGATAGATATGGTTTTTTTCGAGTCCAAGTGCGAGTTTGAGGGTTTGATATGACAATGAAGATTCTAAAAGGATACAAATAGTAACACGAGCAACATTGAAGTTCCCAAAACCCCCATTTTCTTTAGGGTCAAAACCGTATGATAAGGTTAGGTTGTGTTGTATGGTCATGTCACATTTTTAGATTCTTGACCAATAAGGCACAAAGCCACGAGACTTGATTTGCATAGTTTCTAAGGTTTTTTCTAGTTCCAAATCTCATACCAACACATCCAAACTATCATCTGAACCAGCTAAGTGATTCATTCCATCCCATTTACACTTTTAATTATTTGTATCTTCTACTTAGAATGATTGTTAGATTATACATGCCTTGAATTTAATCAAATATAATTTTGAATGCATTTGTAACATTAGTTTCTATATTATCAACTCAAAATAACCTCATTAAGTTCAATTAGGGTTGATATAGGCTTAAGAGGTGGAGGATGGACTTAAGAGTTGATAAAAAGGTGATTTGACATAATTATGAAGGTGCTTATTAGTATATATAGGGGAAATAGTAAAATATTAATAAGGTGATATCAAAAGAGGTTGTAAAAGTATAAAAATGATAGGATCTCTAAGGTTTTAAGGACTACACATCAAAACTATCTCACAAGTACCATTAACCATCCTAACCGCCAATCATCCTTTCTCCTAGTAATCCCTCATAAGAGATGAATTTATGCGGGTTAATATGTCAATGGTTTTGCAAAGAAAAAAATTAGTAAGATTGAAAAATAAATATGTATACACAAATCCTTAAATGACATGATCATAACAAATAGGATAATTTTGACTATAGTGTTGTATAGCTCCCTACAAAATTGTCCAAATCTGATTGCTAAGTCAACATATTTTCTAAGCATCTTGATAATAGTTTCATCCACCTTTGCATATTATTTTGGCACTTTACTATGCAATTTTCCCATGTATTTTGGTTCCTTTCTCTAACATTAGTTATACTTTGTCAAATTTTATTTAGTATAATATTCAAGATTTTACAATAGGTTAACATTGTCCTTTACGAGTTTTAAATTATTCATAGTTGTAATAGGTAGATTATTTTCAAAACCTTATTCCTTTGTTACATTTTGGTGAACTTGATCAAGTATTGAATTTTAAAACATAAGGTTTCATTCTTCACCCTTAGGTTCTCGATTTTAGGTATGATTTTTTTGATTTTAAGGTTTATAAACCCTTCCTTTCCTTTGTGTACATTAATGTTCTTCTTTTATCCTACATAATCAAGATAAGTCCCTCACACTAACTAGACACTACTAAATTTAGTGGTACCCACATTGATTGCATCAAAGTACCTCTAACTCCACTTAGTGTTAAGATGAATAAATATATTGTTAATGATTATTATTCTATTGATGTTAATATTGATTCAAATGTTGATGATGTTCATAAAACCGCTTATATTCACGGTGATGCTAAGAATTTAAATGAATATATTATTATTATCAATATTGTATCTAACCATCGTATGCGACCTATATGAGGGGAATTTTTTTGACCACCAAAATAATTGTATGAAATAACACCTTATCATTCAATAACATAATTCTAAGCATAAAGTCACCCAATTTAGAGGATATCTTAAGAAAGCCTAACAATATTGAAAGAGTGTTAGCGGTGTTATTAGAATCCCATAAGTGATGCTTTAAAATACAATGCACTTGGACATAAATTTAATCGATTACTTACCCATACACCTATGCAAGTGTTTCTTGCACCTAGTATTCGTATCATGGGGGAATCACAAATAATTACCTAAGATATCATGTTTTGTTGCGAAGGTGCAATAGTAGGAAGTTGGCGAGGTACTTAATTATCCCCTACCCATGAGGTTTATTTCACTGGGATTTCTCCATATCATGGGAATATTTCTCCTAAACAACATATTTGATATTTTATTTCTTCATGCATGGATTATATGGGTAGTGACACTGTTTTGCAAAGATATTTCCCTCATGTCTTAAGGAATACATTCGAGATTGGATTTACACTCTTTTATAAGGTTCTTTATGCTCATTCCTATCTTTAGCTGAAAAATTGTTAGCTCATTTCTCAATCAAAATTTACCAAAGGATTTTGTTTTCTCAATTTTCTTAAATTAAAGAAGAACCTAATGAGAAAATTGTTGACTATGTGTTATGATATAATATTATGTTGTCTTAAGGACCAAATCACATTGATGAGGATGAGTTACAATAATTTTTATTACTACTCTAGTTCCATAACTTAAGAATAAGATATTCAAATCCAACATGCTTAAATATGCCAATAATGTTCTCATATCTTCTAGGGATAAGTTAAAAAAAAAAACATTCAATGTCATGCCTAACAAATCTAATAAGACTAACACTAAAACCTTTAGTGTAACATAATAAGTTACACCTCTTATCCTCTTTGATCCTTGAAAATATAGTTCATACATTTATGAAAGCCTCATTATAAAGTGCTATGAAATCTAGTTGAATGCAATCTTATAACTTTGCCTCCACCCCTCAATATTGATGCAATTAGAAAACAACATCTGAAGCTTGATAATAACTCATATTATGATCATCATCGATGTATTAGACATATAAGAATTTTTTTCTAAAACTATGATATATATTCAATAATTTGTTTATGGCAATACTATCTAAGTAGAAGATATCATTGCACATACAAAAAACATGGTTACCTAATCACAATGATATTAAGAAGAGTGAAAAAGTACAAATGTTCTACCATGATGTACTTCCTCCTAAGTCTTATGAAACCGACTCTCACAATATAAGTGTAATTAATTGCATGATTCCAAGTATGCCTCCACCTTGACCTATAATTGCATGTGATGATTAAGATATCCATGATGTTGATTATGATTATGGTAAGCCCTTATTCAATCATGTTCATATTAATACACATCTAATATACATTTTTATGGTTGAAACAGATCTATCAAAAAATATGCACTGCAATTTTTTTTACTAAACTCGGGATACATTGTTAATGATTTAGTCGATAAAATGGATGGTTAATGGATTTGGTAGACAACATCGAACCTACTTAGGGAATTGTATTACCTTGGCATGTTGGATGTAAGAACATAACTACATGCTTTTTTATTGTTACCTAACAAAGGTATAATCAACATGTTATTTGATGCCCATGGATCCATGAGATGAGAAACATTCCTTTGACTTTATATTTATGATTGAAGTACATGTACACCAATAAAGTGGTTATGATTTATTTATTATTCCCTATTAGTGTCTTATTCAACTAGTAATAATTCCTTATAACTTCACACCAAACTGTATTACTAACCCCACAAGTGTAACTTTTGCATCCTATCTAGCCTCAACCTTGATGTATAATTGAAACTATTCTTAAATGGATTTCACAACATTCATTGATACATATTGGTTGAGATTGAATTTTGACATCATCTCTTATTCGAATTCAATGTGTATTACCTAATTGGTGTGAATCACAATACTATTACATAAGCCTCGAAGAGAGTGACCCATACAAGACATCGATGCATTTTCTCGATATATATCAAAGTTCATTCATAACTATGACTACTCATGACACATGGTTTATATATACAAATTATTGATGAATTTTATTACAAAACAAATGATCATTTCTCATATTTTAATAGTGATTCAACTACCTCCATTATTCCACCCATGGCATGAGATTTCCACTTACCGATCTAGTACCTTCACATGAGTATCCCATTGATGGGGTCATAAGATAACACTCCATTTATCCTCTTACTCCATCTTGGATATGTATATTATTGTACATAATTTCTTTTCACATGTTTTATTGTTTACACACTTATTTTTAGACATAACAATTTTCATTTATTCTCATATGGTGTATTCTTCTAACGCTTAGTTTTTAATTGACAACTAAACACTACCCGATGATGTAGCACATACATGGGTTCAATGTGATTGTTAAGGGAATCATAGTTATCTAAACCTCCAAAATCCTTCCGGCCCCTCTTCCCCACCCCTTCCACCATCGTTATTATATTTTACATGTTATGGCCCTTTATCTTCTTGCATGTCTCGATTCAAGATTTGTCTCATACGTTCAGCTTATTCAAAAATATAAAAACATTTAGTTATTGAAATCTTTTTTAGGACCCGTATGTGACTTACCTTAGTACAACATGACTTAGATATTATAGTTATCATGTTATTATCACTTTAGATATATAATTCATTTTAAAAATATACACGAGTCAGCTACAATACATATAGGCTATACATTTCCATGAAAGTTATACTTTTGTGACTCTTTAGTTACGCACTCAAGGGAAACATATTTTGCATTGGGAAAATTCCTACATTAGTGGAACTATTCACATGGTATTTTAGCTTCTATATTTCATTTGTTTTGGTCCATTTATGATATAAAACTACATACATAATGGCTTATACTAGATCATTATACTTTATGACATGTGCTTTACTAAAAACATTATGTCATTCTTTACTCATGATGACATTACTTGCTTATATGTACTAAGATTGCTCTTTACCTACTTAATAGTTATGTTTTATGGTATACCATGTTTTCATGTCTTCTTTTGTGATTTTATACTAATTTTTATTACATGAATTCATATGTATATGAAAAAACAATTGTATGATATATGCTTCACCTCTTTCTACATAAAACATGTATGTTATATGCTTCACTGATTGATTTTAATACTTGTATGCTTTATGCTTCACTATTTTTGTATAACCTTGTTTTCTCTATGCTTCTATGTATGATTATTATGTGTTATATGCTTCAAGTGTGATTGTTAATGATATTAGTGATGGTTGATTTTTCATTTTAGTCGGTTACCAAGTTGTTCAAATGTCTTGTGGAGGGACCCATCATGTCATATGTTGTCATATCATGACATGTGTTGAAAGATCCTTCATGTCTCATATGACTAGCATACTTCTATGGGATTAATTTTTGTGTTTGATTTATTATTTGTTTATAATTTTAACAATATTCACATATTATTATCCACAGATAATACACTTTATACTTGTTTTATATTGATCATATTATGGTTATGTATACTTGTTGAGTATGGATCTTAATTGCTTCAGAGGAAGATTACTTTTACATGTTGCTAGTTCGCGGTAAAGTGACCGAAATTTTCGGAGGAAACCGAATCGGTTAGAAGGTAACCAAGATCGGTTAAGAAGTGACTGAAATCAGTCAAGAATGAACTAACTTCAGTCACTGTATGACAATGCTTTGTTATTTAAATGAGAATTAGAATAAATCTCTTTCTTTAAAGATGATTTATTGATTGTAAAAGCATAGTTAGTTTCCCAGAATAGATATATATGCATGTATGCATTGTATGAGGGTAAGAGAGAAGAAAATAGAAATTGTTTTGCATGTTAGTTTTCTTGGTGAGCAAGAAAGAGTAGATGAGTGAGGGAAAACATTAAACACCCCGTGAGGTGTCTTTCTCTTGTTTATTTTATCTTCTAGTTTATTTCTACATTCATTGCTTGTATGCTTTATCTGATTATAGATCTATGCAACATTGTTATATGGTTTAACCCCAACAACTGGTATCAGAGCTTTATTTGGAGGTTTTGTGTGTTGACAAGATTTACTCATAGAGGGTTTTTTGATTGAGTGGGAGTAGAGCAATAAAAAAGATAGTAAATACCAAGTAGAGAAATTTGATAGTTGTAATTATCAACTATGGAAGATGTAGGTGGAGGATTATTTGTATCAAAAAGATCTATACTTACCGTTGGATGAGCATGGACAACCGAACACGATGATTGATGAAGAATGGAAGGTTCTTGACAGAAAGGCTCTGGGATCTATAAGATTGAGCCTGGTAGCATCGGTGGCTTCAAATTTTACAGATGCAAAAACCACGGTAGAGTTGATGAAATCTTTAGCAAATTTGTATGAAACTCCTAGTGCTTCGAATAAGGTTTATTTGATGAAAAAATGTTTAATTCTAAGATGCAAGAAGGTGGATATGTATCTAATCATTTGAATGATTTCTGGTCTATTGTAAATCAATTAAAATTGGTAGAAATTCCATTTGATGATGAAGTGAAAGCACTTTTATTCTTATGCTCTTTGCCATATAGTTGGGATAACTTGGTAATGGTTGTTAGTAATACAATGATTGCTTCTAAAGATTTGAAATTTGATGATGTGTTTAGTGTAATCCTTAATGAGGAAATATGCATGAAAAGCTCAAGCGAAGCATCATCTGGAAATGCTTTAATCAGTAGAAATCGGGGAAGATATAAGGAGATATCATCAAAGAGTAAGAAGAATGGGAGATCAAAGCCAAGGCATGGTAGATCTAGATCCGGTATAAAGATTTACTTTTCTAGAATTGTGCAAAGAGAGGACATGTAAAGGAGTGTTTGTCCAAGGAAAACAAAGAGACTACATCAGACAAAGGTAAAGAGACAAACGTTGTAAGTGAGGTAAAGCAAGATGCCCTTATTCTCTCCTTGGATAATAAATTAGAATCTTGGGTTTTAGATTTTGGAGCTTCTTTCCATGCTACCCCTAATAAGGGTTATTTTAGAAATTATGTTCAGGGTGATTTTGGACAAGTTTATTTAGGAGATGATGAGTCATGCAATATTACTTGGTAAAGGTGATGTTTATCTAAAGTTGCAGAATGGAAATCCATGGGTATTGAAATATGTGAGGCATGTGCCAAGCCTCAAGAGAAATATAATATCTATAGGGCAACTTGGTGAATTTGGATGCGTGGTTACATTCACAGCTGATTCTTGGAAGGTTACCAAGGGATATCTTGTTGTGGAAAGAGGTAAGAAGGTAGGAACTTTATATCTATCTACCTATGTTACTGATTCCTTTTCTGTGCTATCTACTACAGATTCAGATGCAACCATGTGGCATAATCGGCTAGGCCATATGAGTGAAAAAGAATGTAGATCTTAAAGGCTAAGGGTAAGTTATCAGATTTGAAACAGTTAGATCTTGAATTTTGTGAGCATTGCATATTTGGAAAGTAGAAGAGAGTGATATTTCTCAAGGTTGGGACAAATAAGAAGGAGAAAAATTGGAGCTTGTACACTCAGATGTGTGGGGACCAACTCAGGTAGCTTCTATTGGTGGATCCCAATATTATGTGACTTTCATTGATGATGCCACAAGGAAGGTATGTATCTATTTTATTAAGCGTAAATCTAATGTCTTGGAAACTTTTAAAAGGTGGAAAGCCCTTATAGAAAATGAAACCAACTTAAAATTGAAGTGCCTTAGATCTGACAATGGTGGTGAGTATTGCAGTAAGGCGTTCAATGATTATTTTTTAGATAATGGAATACGAAGAGAAATAATAGTTCCTAGAACTCCATAGGAGAATGGATTTGTAGAAAGAATGAACGAACAATCATGGAATGTGCTAGAAGCATGAGGATACATATCGGCTTACTTTTTAAGTTAAAGCGAAGTAGTGGATACAACAATGTACTTGATCAACCATGGGCCTTCAACAACATTGGATGGTGGAATACCTGAAGAAGCTTGGTTTGGAAAAGACGTAGATTTTTCTTTTCTTATAGTTTTTGGCTCATAAGCTTTTTTGCACGTTGATAGATAAAATAGGAGGAAGTTGGATGCTAAATCTAAGAGATGTACTTTCATTGGTTATGGCTATGGTGATTTCAGATATTGATTTTGGGATTTAGAAGATTCTAAGATTGTTAGGAGTTGTGACATTGATTAGAATGAAAATATAATGTACATGGATCAAGATTTGGTGCCTAGACATGAACGGGTTGAGGAGATTTTGAAGGAAAATAATATTTTAGACATAAAAAAAAACATACACGACATTACGATGTCATTTCTACAAAAGCCGATGTCGGTCGAGACTAAGTGTTATTGGCGAGACATGATCGGGTTCGAGAGAAGACAATTACATGAATCGACATTGGTACTCCTAGAACCTATATTGGTAAGGAAACCACGGTCGGTTCTGAGAACCATGGTTGGTTACATGTGACCGATGTCGCTCACCGAAAGAGATTGACATGAATTTGCAACAAGCATAGAATGAGCCCCAGACACCCAAGACCTCAGTAAGAAGGTCACAATAAGTAATTAGACCTCGAGAGATTTTCACCTTCCTTTTATTATTTATTATTGATGATAGTGGTGAACCGAAAGCTTTGAAGAAGAAATGTAGATGGACAAAAGTAGTGGGATCATGACATGGATGAGGAGATGGACTCCTAGAACAAAATCAGACATGGGATTTGGTCAAGTTACCAACAAGTAAGAAAACACTACAGAACAAGTGGGTTTACAGAATCAAGGAAGAAGAGGGTGGACTGAAAAGGTATAAGGTGAGGCTTGTGGTAAAGGGATTTGCATAGAAAGCAGGTATTGAATTTGATGAGATTTTTTCTCCTGTAGTTAAGATGACTTATATTCGTATTGTTCTAATTTTGGTTGCAACAAAATATTTTCATTTAGAACAACTTGATGTTAAGACAAATTTTCTTCATGGTGATTTGGAGGAAGAGATTTATATATAGCGATTCTTGGTTATGAAGTCAAGGGTAAGGAGAAACTTGTGTGCAGATTGAAAAATATCCTATATGGGCTCAAGCAAGCTCCAAGGCAATGGTATTTGATATTTGACAATTTTATGCATGAGCATGGTTATATGAGATGTGAATCTGACCATTGTGTTTATTTTAAGAAGCTTGAAAATGGGAGCTATGTTATTTTGTTCTTGTATGTGGATGATATGTTGATTGTAGGATCTAGTATGTAGGACATTGGTAAACTTAAAGAAAGGTTAGCTCACACATTTGTAATGAAGGATTTGGGAGCTGCAAATAAAATCCTTGGCATGCAAATTCACCGAGACAAGAAAAATAAGGTGTATTTGTCTTAAGAAGCTTATATCGAGAAGGTGTTGGAAAGGTTTAACATGCAAGTTTCAAAACTCAATTTATGACACCTATGGCGGGACAATTCAAATTGAGCAAAGATCGGTGTCCTTCATCAAACGAGAAGGTTAAGTACATGACATGTGTTCCCTATGCTTTAGTAATATAGGAAGTCTTATGTATGCCATGGTTTGTACTAGACTAGACATTACACAGACAATGGGAGTTGTGAGCGGGTTTATGGCTAATCCAGCTAAATAACATTGGAAAGCAATTCATTGGATTCTCATGTATTTGAGAGGGACATACGACATGGAGTTATGCTACAGAGGGTCAGATACTTCTTTACGTGGCTATGTTGATTCAGATATGGCTGAATTTTTGGATGACAGGAGGAGCACCACTGGATATGTTTTCACAGTAGGAGGAATGACAGTTAGCTATATTTTGAGATTGTAGAAGGTTATGGCTTTGTATACTACAGAGGAAGAGTATGTTGCAGCTACAAAAGCTAGCAAGGAGATGATATGGATGAGAAGGTTCATGAAAGAGTTGGGTAAGGAGCAAGAGGATTAAAAATTATACAGTGATAGTCAGAATGTAATTCATCTAGAAAAGAACTCACCATTTCTTTCAAGAATGAAACACATTTAGTTGAGGTATCACTTCATACGACAGGTGTTAGAGGATGGGAAACTAAAGTTAGAGAAAATCCATATGGATGAGAACCCTACGGATATGCTAATGAATCCATTGGTAAGGGAGAAGTTAGAGCTTCACTCCACTTCTGTTGGTCTTCGAGTTTGAGACTTGAAGAGGAAGAAATGGGCCAAGGAAAAGGAACCAAGGATGGTGATGCATAGTATAATGTAACAATTGATCTCCAAGTGGGAGATTGTTGAGTATGGAGCTTAATTGCTTCACAAGAAGCTTGCTTTTACATGTTGCTGGTTTTGACAGTGACCAACATCGGTAAGGAGGAAACCAACATCAGTCAAGGTAACCGACATTGGTTAAGAAGTGACCAACATCGGTCAAGAAGGAACCGACATCGGTCACCTATGTGACGGTGCTTTTTTCTTTAAATGAGAATTAGAATAAATCTCTTTCTTTAAAGATGATTTATTGATTGTAAAAGCATAGTTTCCCATAATAGATATATATGCATGTAGTAATTGTATGAGGGTAAGAGAAAAGAAAATAGCAATTGTTTTGCATGTTAGTTTTCTTGGTGAGCAAGAAAGAGTAGTTGAGTAAGGAAAACATTGAACACCCTGTGAGGTGTTGGAAGACAACAGATCTTCATTGTATTTCCTCTGTAAAGCACTGAATAATAATATTGGTCATTTCTTGGTGGACGTAGCCCACACTAGGTGAACCACATTAAATTTGATGTTATCTTTCTCTTGTTTTATTTTATCTTCTAGTTATTTCTGCATTCATTGTTTGTATGCTTTATCTCGATTATAGGTATGTGCAACACTTTTAAACCATATAACAATGTTGCACATATCTATAATCAGATAAAGCATACAAGAAATGAATGTGGAAATAACCAGAAGATAAAATAAACCAAGAGAAATATAACACCATTTTTAACGTGGTTCACCCAATGTGGGCTACGTCCACCAAGAAATGGCCAATATTATTATTTATTTCTTTACAAAGGAAATACAATGAAGATTTTTTGTCTCCCAACATCTCACAGGGTGTTCAATGCTTTTCCCTCACTTAACCACTCTTTTTGCTCACCAAGAAAAATTACATGTAAAAAAATTGCTATTTTCTTTTCTCTTACCCTCATATAATGCCTACATGCATACAATGTCTTGTGGAGGGTCCCATCATGTCATATATTTTCATATCATGACATGTGTTGAAAGATCCTTCATGTCTCATATGACTAGCATACTTCTATGAGCTTTATTTTTGTGTTTGATTTATTATTTGTTTATAATTTTAACAATATTCACATATTATTATCCATGGATAATACACTTTATACTTGTTTTATATTGATCATATTATGGTTATGTATACTTATCTAATCATGTTTAGGAATTGTGAATTATATGGTTTATAATTTTATGCACTGCATTTGAACCATTTTATTTTGATATGAGCGATACTTAGGGGACATCCCGACCTAAAAATGGGGATACTTATTAGAGTATTCAAAATTTCATGTAGATTACATCCAAGAGTATACACATATATTTAGATTATTGAAATTTTACATAGTTCATATAAGATCCTATTCATTTTTTTATATTTTCAGCAATTTGGAAACAACTTATCATCATATATACATAGTTGACATGTAGTCTAACCAACCAAAAAATTGAACTTAGCCTCAATAACCCAAAAATTACATTTAGATATAATTATTATAGATATATTCAACTAAGAGTATTGACTAGATTAGTTCAAAATTGTAACATCGGCCTCAATAACCCAAAAAATTTATTATCTTTGATATGTCATGTTATCAAGAAGGTTATTGTTGGGATCTTATCCTAATTCCTACTCAAGGGTGCATACCATGAGAGTGGTACCTAATTCTGATTATTGATGAACGATAGTAAATCACTTGAGTGTTAAGTCAAGCATTGAATCAAAGTACATCGGGGAATCATATTCCCGTGAGTTTTGGTTCAAGGTTTACAAGATTTGGGGTACACACATATCATTATTTAGACACATTGTTATACCATATTGACATTAATATTACTCATCTCTTATAAAATATCACCATGGTAACACTGGTAAATGAAATTCACATCTATGAATCGAGCTAACACATCAAAAAATCATATAGACAACATGTAGGTCAACCAAATGATAAACTAGGACATGTTTACTATATTAGTATGCAAAAGTTCGGTATATGGTGGGTAACATAACATTACAAATATCATTTTTCTACATCTTCCTCACAATACTAATGGCCTATTTATATAATTTTATAGAAAATAATTCAAAATGGTATGTCAAACTTATAGGGGTCAATCCACTCAACCATTAATGTTGAGCTACCTCTTTACTAACTAAATTTTTGCTCTGCTTGGTGAATTCAAAGTTTTCATTCTTGCTGACACAATAATTTATCAAGTGGATTATCTCTCTAGGAATTAATGGTATAATTATCTTATAATATTATCACTTATATTGGTGTGTGTATGGATGTAATTTATTTTTGGATAAACATCCCCTTGTACTAGATTGGTTATCTATCCCCATACAATTGCTTTATCACTTCACCAAATTTTTACCCAGTTGCTTCAATTTGGTCTCAAAGGAACTCCACCTAGTTAGGGAATCCTTTAACTCCAATATGGCTTGGGGCATCACCTCATTCAAAACTTTCAAGGGATCAAGTAATTTCCTTGCCTTTGTTTCCATGCACACATTTGCCAACTTTTTCAAAATTCTTCCTTCTAAATCTTTTATATCTCTGTCCTCCATTTCTTGGAAGTGGATATTGTAGGACCTATTCAAGGTTTAACTCTTATAAATTATAATATCCCTTAATATTGATGCCTCTTGTGGATACACACTCTTTCTAGTTTATACTTATTCAATAAAACTTGGGTTTCAAGTACATGTATGTTGGAAAATATTTTCTTTGTAACCATTTATTTTTCATAAATCTCAACCATAATTTGTACTAAGAAAGTTATTTTTTCCATAAGTTCCTTGTGAATATCACCTAGGAAGTCTACCTTCTTTACTTGTATGTGGTATTTTTAGTAGATTATTGCACATCTACTTTAATATATTAAGGGGTTCATTTATCTTGTTAATATTCAATGACGGGAATGTCACAAAACCTTCTTACTTATTTAATATGAAATGATCCAACCTTGAAATTTTTGTTACCCCAAGATGACCCTTTGTTCGGTAGTTTCCCATTTTGACTCTACTTCTTTTAGGTGTACCAATATTCCTTAAGATATATTCTTGTTGATGAAAATTTTCTAGTGACTTCTACAAATAGCTTCATCAAGGCACATCCTTTATTCTCCTCGAGACAAGGTGTTATGATAAAATAAAATTACATTTTCCCCCATTATGGTGATATCTCTTTGAACCTTACAACAATCATGGGGAATTTGTAGTAGGGATCATTTGGATGTGCATCCATGATGGAAGATATCTACTTCCTTGTATTATTTGTAATATTTTATAGGTGTAATGCATGGGAAATATAGGGCTCTTCTCCTTACATTATCTCTTTATCCTCTTTGGATATCCTAGACACTTGGTCATGTATGCTTTCCTTTCCTCATTCGTCCTATTCATAGACCTGATCTTCATGGCTCAAGGAATTATCTATATTCACTGTTTCATGTTGCCCTTATTCTTTCCCTTTATATTTGGGATTATCTCAATATATAATGGGCTAGGAGGAGGATTCTTTGAGACTTTCCTCAAGTTATTTTTCTCCATATTCACCTATTAAACCCTTAATGACATCCTCTACTTCCTTTTAGGATTATATGCTATCAGGTTCTTATGTTCCTTTCCTTAGTGGTGACACTATAAAGGGTGATAAAGTTAGTGAAAACCATATTGGTGACCTAGTAGTAATCAATATATTCAATGGTGGTTATTGTTCTAGTTGTCTTTGTGCCTTTTTAGTAGATTTTTGCACATATTATCTAATGTGCTAAGGGGGTCCTTTGTCTTGTCAACCTTTAATGAGGGGTCTGTCACCAAAACCTTCTTGCTTGGATAATATGTGATGCTCCATCATTGCAAGTTTAATTTATACTAAGAGGGACCTTTTTCCAGTAGTTATCCATTCTTGAATATGCTTCTTATAGGCATATAAATCTTCCTTAATACATATCCTTGTTGATGAAACTTTGTGTGGTGACTTCAGCAACTAGCTTCATCAAGGAATATCCTTCATGCTCCTTAGGTAAGGTGTTTAGATACAAGAAAATACATATTTTCCAGTAATGGTGATATCTCTTTGAACCTCAAAAAGATTCATGGGTAATTTGCAATATGGTTCATTTAGATGTGCTTCTAAGATGGAAGATATCTAATTCATTGTATTATTCATAATATTTTATTGGTGTATGTTATGGGAAATATAGGGATATTATCTATGCATTATCCCTTCATCCTCTTCAAAAATACTAGACACTTGGTCATGCACACTTTCCTCTCTTTTTTCATCCTAGTCATGGGCCCGATCTTCATGGCTTGAGGAGTTATCAATATTCATTGTTTCATGTTACCCTTATTGCTCCCATGGATTCTCTCAACATGTAAAGGACTAGGAGGGGGTTCTTGGTGAATTTCTCAAATCATTTTTTTTTCCATATTCACCTATTAAACCTTTAATGTAATCCTCTGCATCCTTTTGGGATTCAATACTATCAATTTTGTAAGTTACTTTCCTTAGTGGTGACACTATAAAGGGTGAGATATTTAGTAATGGCCACATTAGTGACATATGAGAATCAACATCTTCAATGGTGGTTCTTGTTTTGTTTATCCTTACACATTTTTAGGATAGATTTACAAGACTATTGGGGTTACCCCCTTCACCTGGAGAGAGTATACACTTAAATAGATTTAATCAACATATTCAAGAGAGACAATACAAGATATAGAGTTGATATCCTAAAATTAGGGAGTAAAATTGCATCTAGAATATTTCCACAATATCTCAATTACTCCTTAAACTAAAGTAACTATTACATGAATAATAGTTACTTACATCATTCTCTCTATGAAATCTTATTATTAAGTATTTTTACTCATGTAATAATCGCTTACAATGCAAGTATTATTTTCTCCACTTATTATTTTTCCATGCAAATATTAATGTATAAATAATCTTGGGACATGTCTGTCCAAAGCACCCATGTGATGAATATTCCTAACATTCTCCTCTTACTACAAACATGGGAGAGAATAACACACACTTTGGATTTTTTTATGTCCTCAATTGTGGCCTTTGGTCATTAAATATTTATCCTTCGGGTTACTACAAGTATGAAGCTAAGGTTCACATGTATTGTGTTTTCTCCACCTCAAAATAAAAACTCCTTGGATGTCAATTTGGAATGAAAATACATCCAATGAAAATTTGTTTGTCCCTTTTGTAATTTTTCGAAAACGTCTCTTTCTCCCCTTTAAAAAACACATCATTTTAATCACCCCTTAAAATTAATTACTTTTATATTATTTATTTTTAAATATATACCTCTTCAAATAATCTAATCACCCAACCTAAATAATTTTTGATAAAAAATTAACATGGGTTGAGGTATAGGGATTAAACCTATAGACCTACCCATTAGCCCGACTCTTCATAAAGCATCCTTACCACTTGGGATATTAACTATTTATGATATCAATAAGTAAAAATTAATATTTTAGTTTTATATCATGTGAATTTAGCTTATTTTTCTTAAAAAAAAAAGAAACACCTTACATGATTACCTAGAATGTGTATTTTGCAAATTAGGATTTTTGACTTTTGTAATGCCAATGTCCATTTGTGCGGTGGAGGTGGAGCTTCAAAAATTGGTCCAAGAAATATATATTCCATTGTTTACATCCTATTTATATTTAACATGAAACCTAAGTGATTTTAGTGAGTAAAGTACACTACAAGATGTAATATTTAGTAACAGTGATCATTTTGATTAATTAACTTCCAACATTAATAACCACAATCAAAATAACACATTTATACTTGTGATTAATATTATAGATATGATATGAACTTGAAAATAAAAAGGAGCAAGTGCATTTAGCTGATCGTAGATGATTTTGGAAAGTTATGTATGGATGCATTACTCGAATAAGGAGGTATTAAACTAATGATGCTTCATTTTTTTGGGCGTAATTGGAAACTGGCCTAGGAACGAACTATACAACTATAGAATGGCCGTATCATACATTCTTAAGCCTTTTGTATGATCTTGGACCTTCTCAATTATGGGCTATGAAACTTATACACGTTGTTGGTTACCTGGAACTATTTGTCTCTGTCAAACCCTAAGTTCTAATCATGTTGTAAATCTCTTTGAATACTTTGATCATGATCTCAAACCTTATCCATGGATGATAATTCATGCAAAACAAACATTAGTTGGGTTATGGGCACCCCCATGCACCATCGACATTGGAACTACTCTGAAGAGGCCTCAAACTACACATTTTTCTCCACCTAACATGTGATATCTAAATGAATACAACTAAATTGGAAAATCTCCTTTGTCATGCTTGAATTGAGTTTGTTCTTACTAAAATACTTGGGGAAGGGATGTTTGAGTGCTTGTAGATGAGAAATTTTATTGTCTTGACGTGGTAAGAAGTTTCATACATGTAAAAACTATTTTCCTAATGATTGTATATGTGTTATTGTGATATTTAGGGAGCCTTGAGTGCCTTTTGCAAGTGTAAGAAGTGAGTGTATCAATGTAGTTCCATAGGATTTCTAGGTTAACAAATGAGGTAGTGTTTAATTTCTTATATAGGGTTCCGTAGATTATTTACCAAGGTAATTTCAACCTAGAGAGATTATAAGACCCACTAAAATATATAAATTTGAGAGAAAAGTTGGAGGACATGTCGGTCCGAGAAGATGTCACAAGTTGGCCAAGATCAAATATACTATCATGACCAAACTGTACGAGATTGACCAAGGAAGGAAAACATGCAATATAAAGTTTGGAAGTTGTTACTTGATGTTTTTATATGGATTTTGTGCATTATATTCTTAAAATTTGATGACGTGTCATTGTACAAGGATAAACAAGCTAAACAAGATACCTTGGAATTGTGTTAAGAGGGAATGGGAAAGTTATATTTATCTTAAAGCGAGTACATTGTCAAAACTTGTAGTGTAAAAGAGTGAATTACCAAATTTGAGTATTTGAATCCATCATATCTACTCTAATTTGATCACAAGGATATTTGAGCCAAGTCCAACTCACATCCTAGAGATTCAAGTTGGGTCACGAAATGTAGATGAGCTCGACCATTTGGATAAACGAGTGTAGACGAGTTCGTTACGAGTTAAAACTTAGAAAAAAATCAAGCTAAGATTGAAGTGAAGAAAGGATCTCTATGAGCTTGGATTTATCTTTGCATTCATCAAATCACCATATCGTTAGGTAGAACTCATTTATGGGCCCAACTAAGAGGGTTAAGAAATAGAGCTTTGTAAATTTTTGAAGTACCTCAACATGGGTTGAGTTTATCTCAATAGAGGAGTTGTGGATCATTAAAAATAAGGCTAAAAAATGTGAGGGGATATCAAGGATCTCATTTTGTTAAGGTTAAGTTCTAAGTTGGAGATGACACAAGAATCTCATCAATTTGATGTCAAAATATCTTAGAACTTGCCAAAAACAAAATGTGTCAATGTAGCTTGTGATAGCCAATCTATCAAGATCATTGTAATTTAAAGAGAGGATCACTAGGTGTGATGTGTTAATCATCAAATCAATGCAATGTAGAGTGGATCAGGATTTTTTCACAATGATTGAGATATCGATGTAACTCGTTGATGGGGGTTGAATCAATCACAATTCGATTCAATCATGTCAATGCACCAATATCACATTATTTATGAGATACACACTCATTGTGTAGATTCAATATAACTTGGGAGCCTAAGTTAGGTCATAAATATCTCTCTTATAAATTCAAATGCAAAGGGGTCAAGTTGTAATGTAGATAAACTCATAAATGTAGCTCATAGGGCCAATTTGCAAAGTTAGATCCAAAATATTGATGCTTTCAGTCTTGTGCAAAGATCCAAAAACATGATGTCTAGATCAATAATGAATACACATAATTCATCAAATTTATTTCGATGTAAACTACACATAGTGCATTAATACATTATAGAAAATAATAAAATAGATCTTCCAAACCCTCAAACCAACATATGAAGCAAAAAAATTACCTACTCTATAGATATAAAAAACCATCAAACAAGAAATTGTACCCATGCGAGAGTGCGGTTTCACTTTGAAGATGAATTTCTTTTATTATTCTTCTATTTCCTCTATAGATTTGTAATAACCCCAAAAATTCCAAATTTGACTGCAAAAAACTATGGCATGTTTATAATCAATTATATCTTTTTGGACATTATAAACTCAAATATGAGGTTTGATTCACTTCAAAATGTTTCTAGAAAAGTTGACTCCAAAATGTGATCAAGCATACAACTTAAACACTAAATTAGGCTAAACAAACCTAATCTAAGTATGAGCACGGTGAACAAATTGGAGTGAAAACTATATGGATAAAGAGAATAAAATGGAAGAGATAGAAAATGCAAGCCAATATATTCACATTAGGCCTACATTGCTAGTATCATTTACAAAGTGCAATAAGGATGAACATATGAATAAATATTTTGCATGTGTCCTACATTGTGTATCCTTTAATTTCACATTGTGATAGAAACAATAGATGGAAGAACATGGAAAAGGTAATGAGTTTGCATGTGGATTACATAGTTTACTCATTTCCTTAATCTACTTGACAAAATGAAACATGAGTGGAGTGAAGGTGTGACACCTAAAAAATACATGATTTTTTTAAAATAAAAGAGACATTGTAACCATCGTACGGAAAAAACCACAAAGAAATTATAATAAATTTCTAATGTAATTAATTTATTTGCTTCGATCTTTACGCGTGATCTCCAAGTTTCCATCTCGTTAATAGGACTAAACACTTAGTCACTTAATATAATTCAAGATGATTCCAGATATTAATTTTGGAGCTTTACAATTTAAGTTGTGGGAATTTTGATTACAAGGAAAATTACATTATTCACTTGTGGTAATAATAATGATGTTAAAATAAAAACACTTAACCTAGAACTCTACCCTACCAGTTTATAATTAATCCATAGTTGTGAGTTCGCCTTATTTAAATCAATCTTAAGGACTAATGTTCAATTTTTCTTAATTTAATAGTTATATTCCATAAGATAGAAATAATTTTAATCAATGGGTTTATCATAACCCACAAAGTCTCCACAGTCATTAAGTTTAAAGGGGTCCTATTTCATTTGCACATATCTACACATAATTTAGCTAACCTAGTTTCATTAATTTAATTAGGCTTAATTAAGTTTATCACCCAACTAATGACCTAATGTAGGATTATATACCAGTCATGGGATAAAATCAATTTGATCCTTACGGTTTAGGATAATCCCAAAGATGTGCCTAATTTCTCTATGAAAAATTACAAAATCTCTCTTTTGGCCTCTATTCTCCCATTTCAAAGTTTAAGCATGGGAGAGAAAGAGATATGCGTGAGTATAATCTCGTGTATTTTACTTCTTGTTTTTGTTTGAGTATGATTATTGAAAGGGATTCTTACCTCTCACCCAAATGGGTTGTTAAGATTTCCATTTGTGTCTTGTTTATAGTTCAATTTTTGTGTACAAATTTGTAGTGTTTCTTCATTTAAATGACACCCAAATGGGTGAAGGATCTTTAATGAGTTTTTCCAATAGATATTATTTACACTTTCCTCTTTGTTGGTTATATTTATTTAAATTCCTTGAATGTATTATACACATGTACATATGTGTGTGTGTATATGCATATATATTATATGTGTATATGTATATACATACACATGCTTATTTTAATGGGAAGATAGGTGGTTGTGTTTGAGTTTTATGTTATTATTTTTAAAGTATTAAATCTAGGTTTGGGGATGGGGGTTTGATTATACCCCTTTTATTTTTGTTTGCAAATAATATGGAGGGGGAAACATCACCGCCTTTCCTGCCAAAGGTGGGGACAGGGCATCCATGTCCCCCTTCCCCAACTATGGTGAATGGGGAGGGGGTATGGTCACCCCACTCCCATGTAAGAAATGGGAGGTGGAGTATCTATTCCATCCCCTCCTCCAATATGGAGCATAGTTGGTTAGTCCTTCCCCGACTAACCCCAAGCCAACTCTATTTTATTTTTAAATCTAGTTTTATTTTTTCATTCACAATAAAAATACATTTTATATGTTTATAATAAAAAAATTTGTGTGTGTGTGTGCCCCTAATATGGACCATGGTTGGTCAGTCCTTACTCGACCAACCCCAAGCCAACTCTATTTTATTTTTTACATCTGTTTTTTTTTTCATTCATTGTGAGAATACGTTTTATATGCTTATAGGAAATTGCATTGTGTGTGTACGTATATATATGTGTGTGTGTATTTATATTCATATACAAATACACACACACACACACACACACACACACACACACACACACACACACACACACACACACACACACATGTATGTAGGGGTAATACTTAACAAAAACCAATGAATTTAATTCAAATATAAATTGTTTTCATGGAACAAAAATTAAATGTTCATATTGGTTATTTAAATCCAAATATTGGCATCATAAGTTGACTACACATGTATATCTATGTCACACACACACGCACACACACACGCACACACACACACACACACACACACACACACACACACACACACACACACACACACACACACACACACACACACACACACACACACACATTTACTTAAAAATTACAAAAATTTCAGAATATAAAGTTACTCATATAGTTGCAAGAAAGAATATAATGTTTAAGTTTCCACCATTCTACTTTTATACAAGTATGTAGGTCTATTTACTAAGACTAGCTAAAATATTTCCATAACTTGGAATGATTAAAATCACCTTGGGGTATTTTCCATTTCCATTTTTATATAAAGCAATGTTTCAGATAAGCTATTTTTTTAGTGTGTTTTGAAAAGGATTATCATACTAGCGAAGAAACTTTTAATCAACTACTACATTGCAATATACAAAAATGATTATTTTGTTACTATACAAATGTAATACAAGTTGTCCATCTACTCTTAACATTTCATAAAGTTTATAATTAAATAATTTAAATATTCTTTTAGTTAATATACACCATAATGATAGAAACAATTCCACACATTGATAATCTAAATGTTGTTCCATTTTCATTACAATTTCTGCATATCTTTCAATCACAACATAGTTATAGACTTTCCACCACAAGGACTTTAAACAAATCCCAACTCTCTAATACCTATAATGACACATTTTATCACATCTAAAAATGGGAGAGACAACAACATTCACCTCCCAACCTCTCAGTATGGGGATGATCTCTTCCATATTAACCCACATAATTTATCCAATCCAATAAGAAGATCATTTAGCATAAGTATAGGCTCAATAGTAAGGTAAGACAATAAGTACAAAATAAACACTACATCTCAACATAGTTGAACACACACACACACACACACACACACACACACACACACACACACACACACACACACACACACACACACACACACACACACACACACACACACACACACACACACACACACACATGTTACTTAGACAACAACTAGGAAACGTAATAATTCAACTTTATTTTCAAAATAGCACACACAATGAAAACCTACAATAAGAAGATCATTTAGCAGAAGTATAGGCTCAATAGTAAGGTAAGACAATAAGTAAAAAATAAACACTACATATCAACACACACACACACACACACATGTTACTTAGGCAACAACTAGGAAACATAATAATTCAACTTTCTTTTCAAAATAGCACACACAATGAAAACCTACAACATGCCTGCTTAGGGGGTGAATACCCAAGAGAACTAAAACATTAGGTCCATACATACATACCAATCATGGACTACCTCAAGGTGACATATTAATCTACCTCAATGAGCCCCTACAACTAGTCTTCCTATGAGACAATGGAATGCTCCATTGAGGTACATTCTTCCATTGCATTTTTATTTTTGTATCTATAAATTACTTCCTTATCCACCATAAAATAAATTTGGGTCCCTACATATTCCCCCAATACACACATAGATAATTACACCCACAATGACACATTACAACACTAATAATTGTCTCATCAAATGCAACACAACTCAAGGAGCATAAAAATTACCACAATTTGAATGTTCAAGAGTAAAGAGATTTAATAAAACATTCATAAAACAATTGAAAATAGAACCTACCTCCTACTTCCCATGTCCAAGCCACCCACACAAGAACTAACCAAACAATATGACACATGGAAATCTACTCAACTCCAAAACATGTACCTCACCCCACATCCAAACAAAATTCAAAAAAATCCCAAAATTCACATAGTCCCAAAATAACAATGATAGTTCCCTGGATCAAAATAAACATCATTTTTCACAAATATTAAATTTACCTTTCCAATGAAGTTGAATCTCACAAGTGTGCCCCCTTTCACAAACCCCATGCAGCCATAAATTTCATAATTAAATTTCACAATTTCAAGAGTTGTAAATGATGGTTTTCTTAGTCCAAGGTGATTAAAAATTCCCTAAAATATGGTATACTCCATGGGTAGGGGCTTGAGCTAACTTTAAAGATGAAAAATATGATTATATTACTCAAAAACTTTTCCAAATTTATTCTCAAACACAAGTCTGAGTTTCAATTTTGGAAAGGGTACACAAAATCAAGCATACACAAAGATATACCTTAACATGGTCTAAATATATAACAATGTTAACATTTTACAGAGTCATTTATAATGTTGGTATTATTCTAAATTATTTCCAAGCTCCATGGGTGACAAGGATAAACACTAAGGACCTTAGGAAGGACACACATCCTAGGAACTAGGGAAGGGTGAGTGATTTTCCTTATGGATCTATCCTTTCCTCTAAAATTTGTAGATGCTCGGGAGCATGCTTAGTACTATTTCCCATCATAATCATCTAAAGCATCATATATGCTCAATATAAATTATCAATATGAATTTATTTACAATTTAAAGTACATTATATTTCATTCAATCTTAATATAATCACAATCAAATCAATATTCATTACTATCATAAATACACATTAGTCTATGTTTTACGTCAACATAATCAATATTATAGATTATGTAAGTGATCAAAATTCATCTAATATCACTTTTCAAACTCTCACAATATGATAATACATAAAAACAATGCAATACTAATTGAATCCATAATCAACATCATTATGATTGAATTAAAATCAAAAGGAATAACATAGTTTCAAAAATATAAGCATCTTAGTGTGACATGAATCACATCAAAAGACTATCAAAATATCCCATGTGGGATAAATAAATATCCCAAAATAGTGTAAGAAACTGCATAGAAATGTCTAGAGGAACAAGTTGAAAATGGGCATGACAAAATGTTAGAAAGGCCTCTTTCAAAACTTGCCTTCATACCAAATTTTGGGATTACCCCTTCACATGGAGAGAGTATACACTCAAATAGATTCAATCAACATAAATTATTCAAGATAGATAGTACAAATATAGAGATTTGATCTCCTATAGTTAGGGATTCAAAATCTCATTTATAATATCCCCACAATCTCTACATCACTCCCTAAACTAATGTGATTATTACATAAGTAATGATTACTTACATTCTTACTCACATAATAATCACTCACAATCCACTTATTATTTTCTTCATATATTATTTCCCTACACAAATATTAATGAATAAATAATCTAATGTGAAGCATTTGAGTCCAAAGCACCCATGTGAGATCTATCCTAATAAGGACTCACTTTGAGTCTTTTTCTATTTATTTGGTTCTCCCCTATGGTTTTTATTTTTATATGAAGTTTTGTACTTGAATCTTATTCCTCTTCCCCTCAACCCCTCTTCAAAAACTTCTTATTTGTTTGGTATTTTTGTGTCATGTCGAGGATGTCTTAACAAAGGGCCATAGTTTATAAGTCACATGGTATTCATAGGATTGATTCCCCTCATATATGATGAGATCACTTATTGGCCTCACCTTAATAACTTCATCATCTAACCGACTATCATAAATGTTCCCTTTTCCTAGGGTACCTAAATACCAAGTTATGTTCATCAAGGTTGACCGGCTCCACCTTTTCTATAGTAGAATATATGACTCGATCTAATTTTTTCTCAAAAGGTGATGGTGAAGTCTGTAGGGAGTTTACCCCACCTTGACCAATTTTCATTATTCAACTTGATCCTTTCCATACATAATTATTAGATGGAACTCAAGGTTACATAATGTTTATATGCAATAAGGAATTCAAGCGGAATGTGTCATTCTTATCTAAAGGCAATTATATATTTTTCATGCCATCAATCAATCTTTTGTTCATACAACTTCACAAACATGTTAGGGAATGTGTATTTCTTGAAATTTTGCCTTTGGCGAGTTCATTATATGCTCCTATACAAACTTATTCTATACATATAGGATACATATTTCATCCACCATTATCAATATTAGCTTGTTCAACCCTTTGAAAGGGGTCCCTTCCTCCTATGATGCTTGAGCTCCTTCTACATTTTTTTATGAGTAAAGCACTCATTCAGGCACTATATTACATATCTTTTCGACATCTTTGATCATGTTTTGGAGGAAGAATATAAAGGATTTAAAATTATAAGTAAGCATACAACTAAACTAGTGATCACCTTCAGCTTAAGTAGCTACAAGTAAGGGGCATCCACACTATCAAAGTCACCCAAGGCATGATCCTGGCCTCAACCATTTTGACTCTCCGTGTCGGTATCTCCAAGCCTTGCACTCAGCAAGACTTGATCCCTGGTGGGCTCATTGAAAACCTAACAACATCACCAATAGACTAAGGGCCCTTCGATCTTCTATGATTTCTTCAAATATGTTTTTAAAATATTACATTGTTTCCATATTCGACTTATGTTATCCCATCATCATAAGTGTGCAATAAGACTTCTAAGGATCCTTCAACATATACACATGGTTGGGTCCTTGTGCTCATCTATATGCATCATGAATTTTCCCTCTTATATATTAGCTACCTCATTGTCCTCTTTAGAGTGGGTGAGTTTTCCAAGGCATTCTAAACATTTATGCCTTTTCATGATATTTGAGATAACTTGTTTACGAGTTTAGGTGATATTTTCCTCCACCTTACAATGTGAGAATAGAACCAATTTCCATGAGTACGTGATATGAGAAAGCATCTTATCTTGTGTGGATTTCCAAAGAAAGGGAATTAAAATAGTTTGAATACCACTAATTTATTCGAATCTAACTTTATATATATATATATATATATATATATATATATATATATTGACGAGTGACTTTGCACGTTTGGTGATTTTATACCAAATAGTCATTTTGAAGTCATTATTTTTAAATTTCAATGGTTATATCCATGTATCCTATATTTTTCCACCATTATTGCCCATTCCCCCAATGAAAATTATATCGGAAGAAAATTTATTGGATCTCATCTTTTGTTATTTATTCTTTAGTTGATTGGATCTCATCTTTTTTTGATTTATTATTTAGTTGATGATGACGAAGACTGACGGCGAATTATTCTTCAATGATGATGGTATCTACCATTTTCCTTTTCTCTCATGTGTTGGGCTATGGTAATTATGGACTTGTATGTGGTACTTGTGTCTTCACCTTCTTCTTTGACAACATATTTTTATGGCATCTTCCTTTATCACCCCAAATTCACCCTTGATATGTGAGGGTTTCCTAGATTCAATGTTTTGTTGGTTTAGGGTTTTCCTTTTTTAATAACCCTACTATTCTTCCTGAAATATTTTTCTAAAAAATCCTCCTTATTGTTATTAGCTTTATTTACTTCTCTACTAGTTTTTTTAGCCACTCATTGATATTGGTTAGGGTTTCACATGTCTATCTAAATCTTTTATCTCTCTCTCTCTCTCTCTCTCTCTTGATTTTTCATACTTTATCTCATGAAGATTGAAAGTATGGCTTCATATGGGGGTATCAATTTTTATAATCCTTCATAATGTCATTCTACATCATCTTCCCGTTTGGATTCAAATTTTCATTTAGGGCTTCATGTCCATGGTTTTTCTACTCAAGGCATATTTTCCTTTGTCCTATGTTTCCCACTTCTCTCTCTTCTTGAAGCACTTTACTTTATTTCTCCATTTGACGTGATTTAATTTCTCTATTAGAAATGTTTTACCTTCTCTCTCTAATTAGTCATAACACATGACCAAAACATGCCAACATAGTTATTCATCCTTCCCTTTTACATGTCTCAAATAAATTATTTATTTTGTTCTCCCTCGGAATTATCTAGTGAACCGTCCTCCATCATCTTATCTTTACTGAGATCATCCCATTTATTTGCTTCCTCTTTCTTACACACATTATTACACTTTGCCTCTTTTTCCTTATGTCTTTCTACACATTAGTCTCTTGTGCACCTTTCATTGCTTTGAAATTCATCAACCGGTCTGTTTCCTTGTTAAGATATATTGAATTTTGAATTGTTACTCAAATGCATGTGTATATACACTATAAAAACCCTTCAAAATAACCATGTATTAGAAAAATACCTTAATGAATTTTGGAATTATTTATAGCTTAATATGGCATATAAAGGATGATAAGCTTTTAGGATTTTCCCATTAAGACATAATGGAAACAACTTACCATTTAGAGTGCGAAGTTCACAAGAACATATATCCATAATATCATGGATAATATAAGGTCCCCTCCACATAATGTGAATTTTTCCAAAGGTGTGCTTGGCATATTTTGAATCATATAGTTTTATAGTTATCCTTTTAGTGATTACATTATCCTTAACGTGCTTATCATTTCATACATTCTAGTGTGACATCTCCCCTCCTTGACTCCATCTAAACAAGAGTCATTTTTCATCTAACTACATTATTTTTTGTAGTCTCTCCTTAATTTCCCTCTTGTCATTAAATTTTTTTGTGAGGGATACACGTAGAGAAGTTACTATAAATTCCAAGGGAAATATTACCTCTTTACTAAAAATTAACTAAAAGGGGGTATGTTTGGTTAATCACTTATATATTGTCCTATAAGTCCATGATATTGTTAATATTATATCATCCCAATCAGTTCTTCCTACATCCCAATTTCTTGTCAAATTTTTACCTCGTATTTTATATGAATTGAGGAGGGCCTATGAAAAATATGCAACACAATCATCCCAACTCATATTAGACAAAGAGATTAACCGAGAAAAATAACAATGTATAAAACCAAAAGGAGTATACTATACTTGTGTTTGAAACCAACAATGGTTTCACTAAAACATAATCTCCTAGAAGACTACATCTCCATTAGGTTTGGATATGACTCTAAGCTCCAATATAACTTTCCACAAGGACAAAGGTTATTTATATATAAAAAGTAAGAGGTGAAAAAGAGATTGTTATTAGTTAAGTGAAAGGTGGGATAAGATCATTCCTCGAGTTATACATCACCCTTCTCACACATATGAGGATTACAACCACTTAAATGTGAATTCACCAATGTTGTGCACATAATAAATATCACTTTGGTGACAACAGTACTTAAGGTGGACTTCACAACAAGTGTGAATATGACACAAAACATCACCACTAAAGATCAACTTACGTGATGTAGTAAAGGATAAGAAGTCTTATACTCATAAATATGGGTCCCGGTAAGAAATCCTAATGGGGTACTCATGTATAATGATAGACAAAAAATAACAACGAAGATGTTGAAGTAAATGTTTGTTGAAGTCATTAAAGCATCCAAATGAATGAATTAAAATTATCATCCGGTAATATGGTAGTGTCAATTAGAGTGACTATAAATATGTGGTATGTTTGAATGAAATGCATGGTGAAAACCAATAAAATTTGTCTTATAAAGTGTTTTGAATTTTGAAACCACCAAATAATTTTGGCTTAAACACTATTATAATTTTTGAAAACCACATAAGGATTGGCTTGATTACATATTTGTAAACAAAATGAATTAAAAAATTCCATAAGATTTGGCACGTAAAATATTTGGTACACAAAAGAAATCAGCCTTTGTATCCTCAACGAATAAACATAAGGTATATAACATACTTGAACAACTTGAGAAGTATTAAACGTACACAAAAACCCTATAATATTGACTAGGGAGTGAAGACATCACAATTCAATATCTCCAAATGGTGTTGATGTGGTAAGTGCACCTAAAATCACAACAAAATCCTCTAATGGAGAGCCCAAATTCCACAGGATGAACTCAACAATTGAAATGTGAAAAGGAGTATGAAAAATCACACATAATTATGAAGATAGAAAAATCTAAAAATCCCCATGGCACTTTATAAATCAGTACGAGTACAAACACATATGAAAAACCCACCCAATATGATTTACAATTTATCAAATAGTCCATTAAGATAAAAATTCAAATCTGATGTAGAATCAAAATAAATATATATTTCAACTTTGAAGAGTGTTAAAAATACACATTTCTAAGAAATAGTATGAAAATTTGAGTTATTAGCCAAACGTTATGGCCTCATAGAACCACTCTAAAGAATAACTATCTTAGAATTAGGAAATAATATTCCCCTCTACTTTGAAAAAGTGCTCGTGGTACATTTTCTGTGGGATTTTTTGAATCCCATGTGTGGGATCACCCTTGTGATTGCTGATCCCCTTGGCCCATATCTTGAGGGCTATTGGGTTGCTATGGATGGGCCCCCCTCCAAGTTGGGATCTTAAAAGGCTGCGGTCATATTTGAGTCTCCTCTAGCCTCTATTGTTGGGCCCTCGTTGTCCCTAAACCCTGTGCTGAAGGATGGAAAGTTGTCTCTGACTATTCCTCAATACGTTACAAATTTTTCCATTGCAAGAAGATATATTTCCTTGATTGGAAAATTGTTTGGGCCACACCCCCTTTAGAAGACATCAAAAAATGGGCACATAATAAATGGGCTCCTCATGCGGTTCTCTTATGGATGTTGCCCTTCCAAACGGATTCATCTTTTATTTTGGTCCGAAAGAGGATTTATCTCATGCTCTCCTAAATGGTCCTTGGTTATTTGGCCAGCAGGGGTTTTATCTACATAAATGGACCCCTAGATTCAATGTTATCACTAAAACAATGAATGAATCCTCAATCTAGGTTCGCCTTGTTGGGCCTCCCTTTAGAGATTTGGGAGAAACCAGTGATTAAAGGTATTATTGAATCTTTGGGTAAGATAATAGCATTGGATCTAGTGACTAAATATATATCCCATCTGATTCATGTTAGGTTTAATGTTATCATGGATATAAGTAAATCCTTTCCCTCTTTCATCGATTTGATTTATAATTTTGGGATCTAGGTTCAACCTTTTGAATATGAGTACATTCCCCAAATGTGCTCCACTTGTAAAGGTATGGGTCATCGAGCTTTGGATTTTCCCTCCAATCCTCATCCTAAACCTATATCACTTCTCAAAAGGTTCCCCTCCATTGTTTCCCCTAAAGGCAAGGGCAAGAACATCTTAAAGATATCTCTCGGGGGTATGCACCTTTAATTATTTCATTGTCCTATCTTTGGAAGGATTTCCTCTCCTCTCTCCTTTTGATATAGTCTTAAAACCGCTACCTCAAGCTCATCCTTTGCCTCTTTCTTCTCCCCTTTTAAGTCATTCTTCCCTCCCTCCTCCCTCTCTTTTGGAAGAAGGAAAGATTCTTACCTCTAGGCCTATCGTGATTCCCGTGGTTTTTTTCATCTCTTCAGACCTTTCTCTACCCCCTATTAGATCTTACCTTTCGGTCCTCATAAAATATCTTATTCTTATTAGAGAAGGAAATAATTATGGTGATCCTTCTCGGTATGGTTCTAGAAAAAGGTTAACTAGAAGTGATATCAAGAATATTGATATACGTTTCATTGTATAGGAAACTTTGTTCTTGAGTGGGGTGAAGGCCGATACTAGGAGCCACCAACAACTTTGAATGATGGAGGGCTTAGGACCTTAGATGTATATGTGGATCTACGGGCACAAAGAAGATAGATGTATGATATAAAGAAGCTAGATTTGTAAAATTGAAACAAATAAGATTAGATCACAATATGTGGGGGTTTCCGATAGTGCCGGTTCCAAGAGGATTTTAACTCCCTTGGAGGATGTCAACCCCCATGTCAGATAAGATAATAATAGATCATGAACAGTAGTTATCATGCATAAATAATGGAATATAAAATGACAAGTAACTAAAATGATGAGAGGACTTAGCTTGTGCTCTGCTATGGAGATGAACTGGGCATCAAGATGGTAAGATAACAAACTATGAAAAATATTTCTCCCTCAAACTTGTAGAACTTAATTAAGCTCTTTCTTCTCTTCTCTGGGCCTAGGTCTCTCTAGATCTTAGATCATTGCAGGTTAAATGATACTCGTGGGTTGAGTAAAGTAACCTGAGTTAAGAGATATGATGTGATCATGTGGTGACCACAGATTTAATTATTAGATGGAGTGGGGAGCATGATTGACATGGTAGGTGAGATGATAGATTCCATTTAGAAAGGGGTGTCGAGATGGGTGTATTAATACCCATGGATTGAATAATTTGTGAGAGATGGGGGATAATGCCAAAATTCAATTATTAAATGGGTTTATATGGAGCCCATTTAATAATTAATTAAATTTGGTTGAATAGATGATTAGGTTTATTGAAATTTAGGAAAAATAAAGGTGAGATAGGAAATTGTATGAACATGATATGATGAAGTTGTGCTATACCAAAAATAGGTGTCTACATTTGCCCCTTTTTGTTGAGTGGTTTACGATAGCAAGCCATGAGACAAAAACAAAAAGGGTTAGATGAAATATGTGTCTAAAGATGGATGAAGACATGACCAAAGGAAAGATTCCCAAGCAAAAAAAGATCGCAATAAAAATGAAAAAAAAGTATGGCGGTGACTCCAATATCACATCAGTAGAGGAAATGGTGGAGAAGATTCTACAGCAAGAGGATCCAAGGAAGAAGATATACCTTAACTAAGATTCTCTAGCTATATGGATGGTTAAGTAAGATTGTCAAACTAAAAGCGAGAAGAGTGAAAGGGAAACTCAAGAGGAAAGACAAGTAAGATATCTGGCATGGTGAAAGGGGACAGAAAGGTGAGAAGGATGATGTGGAGACAAATGGTGATGATTGGAAATGGGGAGAAAAGAGAAATGGATCAAAGACGTTGTTGAACATGTTGAGAGATAAGGAGCTACAGAATAACAAACTTGCCTTGAGAAAGACCCTCAAGTAGGATTCACAAACTGCAATAGTGATCAAGTAGAATTCACAAACCAAAAGTGTATTTGTAAATGCATTCATGATGATGATGGATAGATATAAAATTCATAGTGTGAAATTTGATGTGATTTTTATAAAAGATGATCTGGATGAGATGAACATAACATAGTTGTAGCAAGGGCGTATAGGGAAACTATGTTTTGAATTGGATTGGATATAAACAAGAAAAGGTTACCACTCAAGGCATTGCATTTGTATCCAATAGCAAGTGTTATACATAACCAATGATAGTTATACCGAAAGATCACGAGGGAAATATGGATGAAATATGCTCGTAATCCTAATGTTGACATGACAAAGGGATTGAGATGTAACTTATACATGGGAAGAGGGATCTCCAAAGGTGGTGTTCCTTAAGTCTATGCCCCAGCTCTGGGAAAGGGAAAGAACAATAGCATAAAGTTGATCAATGCGGGAAGCTTTCAAAAATGTTGATAAAATGAAGGCTAATCAATGCGAAAAACCTTCCAGATGCCATAATAATAGAGTATCCATCCTTCAGGGTATGGTCTACTTTATACATAATATGGATGGAAAGAATAATATGATAGCCATCCTTCAAGGGATCGGTCTATTTCTTTTTATTTTTGCTTTGATTTTGATTTATATGCTTTTCTGTTTTTTTTTGCATGAACAACTGTCCTTCAAGGGATCAGTCTTTTTTGATAACTTTAATTTTGCCTTTTGCATACATAAATTTGAGCTTCACATGAGGGAGAGTAGGGAATAACTAAGTAAGCCACTTATGAGGGGATACGGAATGTACAAGAGACACCTTGGACCCTTTGCATGGTTGTAATAGGAGAATGAGAAGGTGATGGATGTAATGGTTACAGGGTCACATCAAAGTAGTGAAGGCGGACCACATAATTCAAATTATTATAATGATAAATGAAAGGGGATAAGGATGGAGGAATGATCTAAGGATGTAACTAAGTGCTCATTGGTAGATATGCTAATAGTAGATTGGTTGCAAGTGCAATGCATTAAGAGGCTCCATCTCTGGTTTACCACCACGAGAGGGAAGACAATGAAGTTGCAATAAGATGAGATGATAGCCAAGCAGAAATAAAACTATGTCCTAAAGGAAACAAACATATGACCACAACGGTGGATTTAGATGAAAATAAATGATGCCCCAAGAGAGACATAAATATGGCCACAATGGTGGACTTCAAGAAAAAGGTCCCTCAATGGAGAGACAAACATGGCCTCAAAAGAGGACTTTGATGAAAAAAATGGTGTCCCAAAAGAGACACAAATATAGCCACAATGGTGGACTTGATGAAAAGATGATGCCCCAAAAGAGGCAAAAATATGGCCACAATGGTGGACTTTGGTAAAAATGGGTCCCTCAATGGAGAGACAAACATGGTCTCAGAAGAGGACTTTGAATGAAAAAGATGATTCCCCAAAAGAGGCATAAATATGGCCACAATGGTGGACTTAAAATGAGTGCGGATTTGGGCAGAAATAGTTTAGATTGGATGAATGTGAAGGAGGTAGACAAAATAATGTCAAAGAGTGAAGTCCCTTAGTAACAAGGGAGTTGTACGGATGAGATGCTCAAGGGCGAGGGAAGGTTATTCCCCCAATAAGTTAAATGTGAAGGATGTCGAAAGAGTTTAGATGAGATTGTTTTAGCTTTGGATGGGATAAACGGTTGGAGACCACAAGTGTGCTTAGTAAGATAAGTAGTATTGATGAACAATGGAGGACCTTCCTTAGGAGGAATGTCATGTGCACAAGGGATATTAAGGGATGATGTGGATGAAGGAATCATGGGAGATCCGACAGATGGGATATGAATTGGATTCAAGGTAGATGGAGAAGGAAATTTCCCCTGAATGAGAAAATCATCTTTCTCAATAAGATTGTGGATGATTGACCGAAAGGCCTTATAATGTTCGATGTCATGGCTTGGGGTACGATGATAAGTACAAATGCAATTAGGATTAAACCATGATGGCTTGGGACCATAGGGATTGAATGATTTAATGGGAGGAAGTGTGATGGCAGATATTCAAGTTAAATGTCGAAGGATATCTACATAAGACCCCATTGAAGTATCATGGGGAAGGTAACTCTTGTGGGTTTTGATAGGATATCTCAGCTTGGAGTTGGGAGAAAAAGTGGATGTAGATTGGATGGGTGAATTAAATTTGTTTGAAGGATTATATTGTTTGGATGTGGATCGATTGTTGCAAGATGTCGTAGATGGAGAGACTGATCCTAAATAGATGTTGTGGCATTAGATTGTTGAGGAAAGGGCAAACCCTGAATGTTTCCGAGGCATGAAGGGATTTTGGGGATGCTTTCCCGAGCCTTGACTTCAATCTAGAATATTTAACTATAGCAAGGATGACAATAATTTACATTGGAGGATCGATAGTGGTGATGTGGTTATTAATCAAGAAAATGTCCTAAAACAAGATGAGGATGTTGATGGAGAGATAGGTGTTTGTATGATGCGATTAATGATATCTATGTGCGATGTGGATTTTTTCGGTTTGGCATGGAAAGAGTTAATTTTGTAGAGGGAGAAGGTGAATCATCTTTATTTGATTTAGGTAGATGTGTTGGTTCAGGAGATGATTCAAAAGGTATCTTTGATAGGGTTGTAGATCGAGAATATTTGGTTGATGTGATAGAAGGATTAGGTAAAGAATATTGGGGTAGACCGGGTGATGTGGCCATGGGCGAAGATATAGGTAAATATGTCAAGGTAGGGATAGGTATTTTTGGTATGATAGATATAGGGGTAGCTAGCATAGATAAAGATGTAGGAATTTTTGGGATATGCAGAGATGTGGGTGGTGTGATAACCGATGGAGTAGACATCATTAGTAATGCAAAAACTATAGGAGCATTTTCAGATGTAGAAGTAGAAGGGATTGGTTGTTTCATAAATGTTTCAAGGGTTAAGAATGATATGTCTGCTAATGGGGTTGATATCAAAGGTGGGGCTGTAAGGTGCATGTAGTAGAACCGAGTTTTGTTGGGATGGTTGTGAGTAATGCAGGTGTAGCAACATGTGTATTTGAGGTAGATGTGGGTGAGGGAATAGGTGTGAGAGATGTAGGGATATGTGTGGATATGAGTGGGGTTGAGATAAGTGCTAAGGATGACCCTACTCAATCACACGAGTTTCCAGCTTGTGAGCCATTGTGAAAGCTTCATCAAAGACTCAAACCGATTAGATCTACAAAGTGGATGATATATGTTTTGCACACGAACATGAGAATAATTCGATGAGTTCAGTTTGTAGGATAGTGAAGGATAGTTGGTTTATAACACCATGCCCTCGTGTGATGAAGTCAGCGATGGGCTCGTCTTCATACTGTCAAATGGTGTATATGTTAATGATAGTGGTTTTGCATGTGATATTAATAGAAAAGTGTTTTAAGAACAACTATGCAAGTTGAGTGAAAGAGAATAATTAATGTCACGGGATAATTTTGTACCACCCAACCTAGGACCATACAAAACATAGGGAAAGTGTGAAGAAGTAGATCATGATCATGTGCAATAAGACAACATGCGTGTTTAAATGCGAAGAGATGTTGTTGGGGATCTTCCTTGTTGTTGAACTTAGTAAATTGGGGAAGTTTCCAATGAGGAGGGTAGGGTTTGATTGGAACCGCGAATGAATCGGTTCATTACATACGTTCTCATAGGATGATGTGTTCTTGGGTGTTACAAGAAGGGTTTCTAAACTAGCCAACCGATTCATTAAGGTGTGAATTGAATCACCGGAGGTGTTGTAAGGTTGAGACCGAATCAGTTGTGTGGTTTGAAAAGTAGTCGATAAGGGAATGATGTGTTTGTGGATGTGTGGGTAATTGGGGAAGTGTCTGATAAGGTGGTTGATAAGTTTGTGGATAGGATGTTTGTGGAATGGTTTGATAAGACAATTGATTAATTTTGCGGATATGTGGACGTTTGGGAAGCTGCTTGGCAAGGACTAACATGTGTCACAAGTTGGGATTGCTACATAGGCTGATGTTGAGTAATAAGGGCATGATGTGGTTGTTGAAGTAGGGTAGGTTGTTGTGGTAAAAGATAAACGGGGATATGTGTGTTAAGAGTTTGAGACAACTGGACATGCCTATTAATAGTGGATGAAATAGAATTGTCAAAATGGGAGGTGGGTGGAATGCGATCCACCAATTTTGGAGATTGGGAGGATTGAGAGATTATAGGATATTTTTGGAGTAAGAAGTCATATATGGGGTTAGGAGGAGATCCAAGTGTATCTAGAGGAGTGGGAGATGGTGGTGCGATCGGTTTAGGAAGACTGGCTTGACGAGGGATATGAGGGTTGGTGTCAAGGTGGGGAGAATTTTGGATGACATGGTTCTCATGAGGTGAGACCATGGAGACTAGAGATTGGGTGACTAATGACATGGTTTTGAGTTTAGTATCTTGTTGGGTGAGATCATCAGAAGAAGTAATATCATTGGATAGAGCAGATTGTTTGTTTGTCTCGATTTGAGAGAGAGTGACAATAGGTGTGAAATAGAGAAACATTTGTTTATGTATGTTGTTGACAAACAAATCAAGTAGAATATTTTTATCATCATGATTAATTTAGAGGATGTGAACAGAAAAGAAAAGTAGGTAATGAAGGTGCCTAAAGGATTCTAAGGCTAGTTTCAGGTAGTTATGGATTGGGAGATGTCTGAGACGGTTTCCTGTTGGGTGTTTAAGTCCCAATCAGTTAACTAGGTGAGAGGAACATTTTGATGTGTTAATTATGTTTGTGCAGTCTTAGGCAGTGTGTGATAAGTGAAATGCAGAAGTTAAATCCCTTACTTAGGCTATGTAAGCAAGCAGGATGTAGAAGGTTCATTTTAGACCAAAATGAAATGTGACATTTGATGTAGATAGTCACTCAGAAAAGGGAAAGTTCAATGCAGAAAAGAGAAAATAGAGAAAAATGAGGAATACCTGGAGAATCACTTATCGTTGTTATTTGATTACATGTGTTTAGAGGTATTAATCACGGACCCGAACATCTAGTGCCCTTAAAAGTGCACCGTTCATGACTGGAAAGAGGGATCTAGATAATGTTTTTTTATTTGATTGTATGTGATGATGGCATACTTGGAGGTGATGGTCAGTGGCCAGGAATGCCCGAGTAACCTAAAATGGCACCGTCTATGTTTGCAGATAAGGTCGGTAAAATTATTTTGTGCAGTGTGTTTGGTTTAAACATTGGTCTTTGATAGCATTATTGTTTTTGTTGTAAGGTCGTGGAGTTTACATGTAGAAGCAAATAAAATAATTAGTTGACGTTGTTAAGGAAAACGATGTCGACATCTAAAGAGCGTCGTCATAGAAAAATAAGTAATCAAAATAATAAAATCGTAGTTCAACATTCCTAGTCAATTAGAGTAATTGCGATGCGAAAATGAATCGATAAATTATAATTTTAATCTATGAAATAAACGTATAAGATAAATTAATAAATGTTCAACCCGTACCAAAATGAGAGATGATGGAATGATAAACTATACAATGTGTCAATAGATTCAAAATGATAAGTTATGAAATGAACTATAGAATGATAAACTAAAAACTATAAGACTAATCTATGAAGTAAATTATTAAATAAAGAGGAAATGCACTCGGTGAATCGAAATTAGAAATTATTGATTGGAAATATGGTAGTGTGTGTGTGGTCGAGCCATGTGGAGTTCACATGGAGGGGTCCTCTTGGTCAGGGAAAGTGTGCATGGAGAGAGGTGAAGACCACGTGGGTCGGTGTATGTCGGTTGGGGGTTGAGGATAGGGTCGAGCCGTATGTGGGATGAGTGGGATAGAGTCGAGAGGAAGGGAGAGGTGAGGCAGTTAGATAGAGTAGTTGGAGGGGCGTGGCCAAGTATGGGCTATGTGGAGTCGGGGATAAGAGAGTCAGGGCAGAGGGAAGGATCTGCGTGAGCATATGGGAAGAGTAGGATGGAGATCGGGGTCGATAAATGTTTGTGTAGTCTCAAGTAGGTGTTGTAGGGAGTTGGGTGAGGATGAGATGTGGAAGGGGAAAGGAGCTCGGGCAGAGGGAAGGATCTGCGTGGGAGACGGGTGGACAAGAGATAGCGTGGGAAAAGGAGAGTGGAGCTCGTGGGAAGAAAGAGATAGGTGGAAGGAGGATGGAGAACAACATGGGGGAGGGAGTAGTGGGTGACTCGAGTTGAATGGAGAGTGGAGTGGAGAAGGGGATGAAGCTGGATGTGGATGTGGAGAGCTTGGTGTGGGATTGATGGAGAGGACTATTGGGTTGGAGATGGGCACAAGTGAGAAGGATGGGTGTGGAATCGAGGTGGGAGCTTGTGGGTGGCTCGATGGGAAGGAAGGGAGAATTGAGTGGAGAAGGGAGAGATGACTCGGTCGAAGGAGATGGTAGCTTGGTGGAGAATTGAGGAGTGCCGAGGAGAGAGGTTGTTGAGTGGAGCATATGTGGGAGGAGTGGAGTGAAGCAGAGTCGGGAGAGAGGTGAGTGAAGTCAGGGTGGAGTGGTAAGCGGAGGGGTGTTGAGGATTAGGTAGGTGTTAGGAGATGGGTCGGAGGTGAGGTAGAATGCTAAGGGAATGGGTAGTTAGGATAATATTGTTTTTTTAATAATTAATAAAAAAATTAAAATTTAATTTTATTTAATAATAATTATGTGTATATTTTTTATTAATTTTTAATTAATATTATTTATTTAATAATAAAAACAAACTTGATATTAATTAGAAACAACCAAATGACAAGTCTATGAACACAACACAATGACGTACCTCAAAGACGGAAAAAATGACCACATGTACAAAGGACATCACATGGCGGGATCACATTAAATCTTGTAAACGAGTAAGCTTACAAATGAAATATTCACAAAATCTATCACGTGACGACCACTAGGAGAATAATGAATTACGTAATTAAACTTGAAAACACAACCAAATGATAAGGTTAATTTCTAGATTTGCTTCCCATGCGGGTAGATGTCAACAGAAAACAAGCAGAGCACGTACCTCCTAGTGATTTTGATGAGTGACCATACTAACCTAAAATCAACAAATACTAAGATATTGCAAACAAGCAAGTTAGAAAAGATGAGTAAAATAACAAACAAAATGACCAGATCTAGGATCTGGTCCCACCGGTGTGCCAAAATGTTGTACAGGAAACTTCGTTCTTGAGCGGGGTGAAGGCCGATACTGGGAGCCACCAGCAACTTTGAATGATGGAGGGCTTAGGACCTCAGATGCAGATGTGGATCTATAGGCGCAAAGAAGATAGATGTATGATATAAAGAAGCTAGATCTGCAAAACTGAAATAGATAAGATTAGATCACAATATGTGGGGGTTTCTTAGAAAGTGCCAATTTCAAGAGGATTTTAACTCCCTTGGAGGATGTCAACCCCATGTCAGACAAGATAATAATAGATCATGAACAATAGTTATCATGCAGAAATAATGGAATATAAAATGACAAGTAACTAAAATGACGAGAGGACTTAACTTGTGCTCTACTATGGAGATGAAATGGGCATCAAGATGGTAAGATAATGAACTATGACAAATATTTCTCCCTCAAACTTGCAGAACTTAATTAATCTCTTTCTTTTCTTCTCTGGGCCTAGGTCTCTCCAGGTCTTTTTGAAAAATATATCCGTATGGTCTTGAAAAATACCCCCCTCAAATATGGGGAAAACCCATATTTATAGCTTGGATGTGAGGTTAGACTACAGGTTAAATGATACTCAAGGTTGAGTAAAGTAACCTGAGTTAAGAGATATGATGTGATCATGTGGGGACCACGGCTTGAATTATTAGATGGAGTGGGGAGCATGATTGACATGGTAGGTGAGATGATAGATTCCATTTAGAAAGGGGTGTCGATGGGTATATTAATACCCATGGATTGAATAATTTGTGAGAGATGGGGATAATGCCAAAATTCAATTATTAAATGGGTTTATATGGAGCCCATTTAATAATTAATTAAATTTGGTTGAATAGATGATTAGGTTTATTGAAATTTAGGAAAAATAAAGGTGAGATAGGAAATTGCATGAACACGAGATGATGAAGGGGCGCTATACCAAAAATAGGTGTCTATAATTTCTCTAAGCCCAAAGGTAGACCCCTAAATATCTCCAAGATGTATCAAGAAACAAATCAAGGGTGGAAGATGGTATGAAGACCATCTTAATGATATCGGGCATACCCAAACTAAAAGGTTTTAAATGAACGTTTTATCTTAGAACATCAAAGGCATAAATGCCTCTTAAAAAGAACTTTTTAAAATATGTTTTCTTAACGCATAAGCTAGACATTATAATGTTGTCAGAAACCAAGTTGAAGGATGATAATAACATTCAAAGGCTATGTCCTAAAGCTACCTTTTTATCATTCCTCCTCGGGAAAATTTACATGGCTCTTCACTTTATGGGACCCTACTTTGTGTTCTATGGGGAATTCCTATTCAAATATAGTTCTTTTGTGGATATTTTCTTCTAAGAGATAGGGTCAAAATTTGGCTAGATTTCCTTAAATATTTATGCTCCTAACTCTTAATCGCATAGAGAAATTGTTTGGCATGAAATTTTGGCTATGAAGAAAAAGCTGATGGACTTTTTCATGGTTCATTATGGGAGAATGCTCCCATGTTTCATGATGAAAAATAGGGAGGTATTCTTGTCGACATGAGCAACATGGAAGCCCTCCAAATTTTTGTCAATTTTAGCTCCCTTTTTGACTTGGAGCTTCATGGAAACAAATTCACTTGGTCAAATAAAAGGTTGAGAAAAATCATATTCAAACGAGACTCAATAGGATATTGGGTTCTTTGGAATGGATATCTCACTTCAAAGAAGTGTATTCTCACTCTCTCCCAAAAGTCTCCTTCGATCATTCTCATCTCCTTCTTATTGTGGAAAAGGATGGTGGTAATAGATCACCCCTTTCCATTTTGAGTTAGCTTGGCTAGTCAACAACAATATCCAAGAGATGATTACTAAATGGTGGCCTTTGGAAATTGAGGGATCAACGATGTTCTAGTTCACCAAAAAGCTACATGAGATTAAAAATAGCTTAAGAGATGGAAGGTTGCTTCTTTTTGTAATATCAAGAGAAAGGAAAAATTACATCTCTTAAGAGCTTTCAATGGTGGCTAGAGAGATTAAATAAAAGGGTCAGATTCTTGAATTACACTTAAATGAATTGAATTATATGACTAATATCCACAACATTGTTATGGAGGAAGAGACTTCCTAGAGGTAAATATCGAGAGTTCTTTGGTTAAAAGATGGAGAAAGGAATAAAAAATTCCACTTAACTTCCCAAAAACAAAAAATTAGAAATAAGATAATTGAGTTGATTTAAGCTAATGGGACAATCATCAATAATGAAAAATACATTATTCATGAGGTTACATTTTTCTATAGAACCCTCTTAGGTTACATGGAGGATGGCACCCTAGAGAAAATGGATGAGATGTCGAATTTCATTCCAAAGGTTGTCACCTAGAGATCAATGGCATTATTACTGTCTTTTTGAGATGGAGGAGATGAAAAAGATTCTTTTGAAATTAATGGGGAGAAATCTCCAAAGCCCTAAGGATTCCTAACCGCCTTTTTTCAACATTTCTAGGATATTATTAAGCAAGATCTTATTTTGGCAGTCAGGGAGTTTCAAGATATATATATATATATCCTCCTTAAAGATGGAACTCCACTTTTTCACCTTCACCCCCAAGTTTGCTGAGGCTAAAAGATTGTCTGATTTTAGACCTATAAGTCTATGTAATACTTCTTACAAAATCATTACCAAAATGATGGTCAATAGATTAAAACCCTTATCTCCATGTTGGTGTCGCCAACAATATGGCTTCATCCAAGGTCGGTTGATTCAAGGAGGAATTATCATTGTTCATGAAGCTATCCACTCTACTCACCTCACCAAATCTGTGGATTATGTTCTTAAACTCAATATGTAGAAAGCATTTGATAGAGTTAGTTGGAGCTTCCTTATTAAAGTTTTGAGGAAATATGGTTTTTGTGAAAAATGGATAAAGTGGGTGAATTATTGTATTTCCATTCCCATTTATCTATTTTAGTCAATGGTTATCTTGAAGGATACTTCCCAAGAAAGAGAGTTCTCTGACAAGGTAACCCACTTTCCAATTTCTTGTTTATCTTGGTGGTGGACTCCCTTAGTAGAGATCTTAGTACGGCCATGAATTTGTCTTCTATCTCGAGCTTCTTCATTCTTGCTAGACTTCCTGCTATTACTCATAATCAATTTGCTAATGACTTGATTCTCTTAGGAGTTTCCTCCCCCTCCTAGAAGGAAAAGGAGGATTATGAATATTTTTAAATGTAGGGTGGTGGATTTACCTTCCTCATTTTAAAGGCGGAGTAGGTTAAGGGTTATGGAACTCTTTCCTTGACATGATTCAATGGAAACTTGTGAGGTTGAAGGGATCTCTCCTTAGCTAAGCTAGAAAACTCCATCTCATCAAATCCACTCTCCAAAGTATGTCAATTTACTTTCTCTCCATCCTAAAAATTCCCTATGTGGGCGCCACTAAGATTGATAAGATTCAAAAAAATCTTATGGTCAGGACAAAAGATAAGAAGAGAACTCACCTAGTCATTTAGGACTCGGTTTAAAATATGAAAATATTGGGTGGTATGGGTTTGAGAAGAATTGGCGATATGAATAAATATCTTTCATATAAAATTAGTTGGGTCATTGCCACAGGATCCACAGGGAAATTCTTGTAAGAGATAAATACTTGAGTATAGATGTCGAATTTCTATCTCGTAAACCACACCCTAGTGGATCATGTTGGTCGAAGAAAATTTATAAGTATCAATGGAGAAAAAGGTTACATGCGAGGGCACACGTGAGTAGAGGATCAAAGTAGCGCATAAGGGGATCACACAGGAGAATATAGGCCAG